>BDMV01000005.1:12794186-12874643 GCA_008326285.1 Oryza officinalis
CCAACCGCCAGTGGCGGCGGCGGCATGCCAATCGACCTGCCCGGCGCCGCCGAGAAGCTCATGGGTGACGCAATCCGAGGTGGCCGACGACCGCACGTGACGAAGACGATCGGAACCAAGAAACCCAAGCGCGGCCGCGACAAGTTCTGGGCCAGCCTAGGGAAAGACGGCGCGTCGACGTCTTCGGCAGGGTCCGACATGGTCAGGCCGCTGGACGACATCGCCGTCGTCCACGACCGGCTGCGCAACCTCCTCAAGGGCCTCGGCGTCTCGCCGGTGCGCGTCTACGGCAAGATGATGTGGCGTTCCGACCGCTTGAAGAGCCAAAACCGTCTACAAATATCGCGCAAGAAAGACGGCGAGTCATCCCCGTTTGATGACATCCTGACACTGGCGGAGAACTTGGCCGTCGCCAGCAAGCGCAAGAACAAATCCAGCAAGCCTAAAAAGAAGAAGAAGAACGATGATGAGCACAAAGACGACATGACAATGGCAAGGACAAGCCTAACAATGAGCCTAATAATGGTGATGATGGGCTGTTGGTGCAGGCCTACGACCACACCGGCGAGGAGTACATCCTCACGCTGAAGTACATCAAAACTAATAACTCGTACCGGCTCATGGGTCAATGGAACACATTTCTGGAGAATCGCGGACTTACCCTCACAGAAGACGCCAACAATGCTAACAAGGCCATGAAAAAGGTCAAGAAGGTTGCCATTGCCAACGAGGCCATGATCGACCTGTGGGTGTTCCGCTCCCGGAAGCTGAGCCATGGCAAAGATGACCATGACGACGGCCGGCTCGGGCTAGTCATGGTGCACTACTTCAAAGGCGATGCTCCACATGCTGACGCCGCCTTCAAAGCCAACGACGAGCTACTGATGCGTGCGCCGAAGAAGAGGAAGAAAGAACATGAGGCTGCGTCCTCATCGCACGATGCGGTTATGGAGGCTTTGCCGCAGGAGGAGCCAAACGGGGTTGCCGCTGTCGGGCTGGAGATAGCGGCCGTCATGGCCGGCGAGGCTGGTGTCCAGGGAGGTGCGCTGGAGCCGCAGCACGGAGTGGAAGCAGGTATGGAGGGTGTACAGTTGGAAATCGGGGATATTGACCCTGAGGTGTTGTTGGCAGCGCAAACTCTATTTGAAATAAAGAATTCTGGCCGACGGTGATATGGATATTATTTGAGTTAAGTAGTAAAATTAAAGCTAGACTTGTGGCGACAGAAATTTTACCATATGGAGCACGAGACTCATTAATAAGACGTGGCAAACATAAAAATATGTAACTTTGGTGGAAACATATAAAATAACTGCGGAGAACACAAAATTTACAATTAAATTACATTATAAGTATCATCATGTAAGTATACTGTAAGTACCATGTAAATGCAATGTAAGTGTATTGTAAGTAAGGTGTAAGTGTAATTATACCTAAAAAAACTTTGCATGCAATACTCTCTTGTCTTTTGTCGCATGTCCCAACATCCAACTGCATGTGGTCTCGCCGTCTTGGGCAGCGTAAATTGTGAACGCAAAGGGACAGGCCGGTGCAGCAAAGGGCAATCAGGGTGTGTTTGATTGTATGAGTTGGAAAGAAATTCTCTCCGCACGGAAAACGGAGCGACTCATTAGCACATGATTAATTAAGTATTATTTTTTTTTGAAAAATAAATTAATATGATTTTTTAAAGCAATTTTCATATAAAAACTTTTTGCAAAAAACACACTGTTTAGCAGTTTGAAAAGCGTGCGCGCGAAAAACGAGTGGGGTGAGTTGGAAACTCAACCCAACGAACATAGCCTAAGTGCAAGTAGCGCATAGTTTTAACATGTACGTGGATTGGAAGTTGAACAATCGAACAATCTTAGCGCTAATGGTCCACAAATCGACTGAGATCCGTTCAAAAATCTGGCGATATAAATATAGCAAAGCCAAAATTAAATTAATAGCCGCCGTAGTTCTTCCTTGATATATATTATCGGATTTGCTATTTCACTCGCAATAAATTTTTGGGCTTTTATCTTTCTTTTTTTTATCTGTAGGATCTAGCATCAAGATTCGTGTTCTTATATATCGAACTTACAATTATACTCAGTTACAAAGCAGTTATACTCAGTTACATTACATTTACACTCAATTATTTTTCTCTAGATTTATGATTTTTGACATATTTGTGTCTTTTTGTTATCTCATTTAAAACAGGCTATATCTATTGGTTGAAAATCTTGCAAGATTTGAAGCTATAAATTTATCGAAAGATTAATAGGTAGTCCCATATATTATTTCACGGGTAGTTGTAATTTAGACACATTACCTTGACTTTGCATTTGAGTATGGTCTAATTTCAGACTTTTGCATCACGGAGGCAACAACAATTGAATCGACTGGAACCCTGATGACTATTAATATTATTTGATACTCCCTCCATCTCAAAATGTATGACGATGTTGACTTGTCGCATAATGTTTGATCATTTCTTTTATTAAAAGAATTATATAAATATTATTTATTTGTTGTAACTTGTTTTATCATCAAAGAAACTCTCTCCGAAACCTTTTATATGATGTTGGTTAGTCCCATTTTGAACTAACTAACGTCATACACTAAAAGAAAAGATGTATAATCTTAATTTATACTAAAATTTTTAATAAGACAAATGATCAAACGTTTTAAGAAAAATCAACGGTGTCATATATTATTTTAGAATATAGGAAGTATATATTTTGTTTGATATATACTCCCTGTATCCTGATTTGTATGATGCTAAAAGTCAAAGAAAATAAGTTAAATTGTATGACGTCGCATATAGTGGACAACCTAGGACACTATGTTCTACCATCTTTGCCCCTGTCCCCCAGCCAAGGCCTCTGATAGCGCTATGCGGTGAGCGGATGAGCCCACGTATGCTTCATCAACAACAACACATCCTCACCACGCGTCCTGATTCCCGACGTCGTGGCCGAGCAGCTGGCGTCGGCCACGAAGGCTGCTCGGCCACGAGCGACACGTACCTGCTCAGGGATCGGATCGTCTGCCGTCGGCGGCCATGACGATGCGCAGCATCAAATAAAGCGAGAACGGAAGCAGCAACACAGCGAGAAGGCCATTCATGATGCTTAGCTTCGATTCGAGTAGTAGCCATCTCCACCACCAGTCACCTGCGTTCCCTCCAGACCAGCTACGGGTGGCAGCGTCACCGTCTTTCACATCCAAGGCGTTGCAGCCACTGCGCCGCTGACGATGAACGACGGAGGTGACCTCTTCTCGACAAAGGGTGCATTCAGGTATGGTTCGGACGATGACCACGGGCACCGGCAACACCAAGCTCACCATCGAACTCGTCGCGTGATTGAACGGCGAAGCCATCAAGTCCCGACAAGATACAGTTGTACGACGGCTTTTCGGTCATCTGAACGACATGGTGCAGCGCGGGCTGGTCACTACAGATTTGATTTTAGCAGACGAGGCACCTTTCAGGTTATAGACGGATCGTAATTATCTCCATATGTAAAAATGGGTTTCTCAAGGGTTATTTATGTCTCGCTTACGGGAACGCATTATTGTAGACGGCCAGTTAAGAGGTCCGTCTGTGATAATAGGGACATTATCACATACGGGGCCTTTTAAGGGACCGTTTGTATGCGATAATGCGGTTACCGCAGACGGGCCCTTAAGAGACCGGGATGCGATGATCTGTCCATATATTTGCTCCCAACCTAAGTTTCCCCATTTTCAACCCGAAGTTTGTCTCTCTAAAACAAATCAACAAATAGGGGGAGGTTTTGGACTTGAAATCATTGCTTGAAATTGATATGCAAGGTTGTCTAGTTTCTTACCTCCTCCACACTACTACGGAAACAGTTTTTCGTGGTGGCCATTTTGGGTCTTCGCTGGCGGCAATTGGGGCCGCCACAAAGCAAAGGCCAGTGAAGATCAAGATCTTCGCTAGCGGTTATAGACCGCCAGCAAAGAAATATCTTCGCTAGCAGTCGCTTTATGTAGGCCGCCAGCGAAGAAATATTTTCTCTGGCGGCCAATTTACGTCAGCCGCCAGCGAAGCCAAATCTTCGCTGGCCGCTGGCTTAAGACAGCCGTCAGCAAAAATGTTCTTCTCTGGCGGCTTACACTCTTTTTGGACACGTGGCCCGCTAGGAAAAAAGCCCATAGTTTCTGGAGAAGGCACATGGCCCGCCAGTAAAAATAGGACATCGTCATATTTTTGACACGTGGCCCGCCTGCGAAGATGCAATATTTATAAAAAAATATTATATATTATTTTTTTCTTATCTTTGTTCATGTATTTTAGAGTCACACGTGGATGATATAACTAATCGAGCTATCGATAAAGTATGTTCTCTTTCGTGCAGCTGCCATTGATGATTAATATACATGCACGTGGAAATAATATATGAAGATTAATATATATATATATATATATATATATATATATATATATATATATATATATATATATATACAATATCTAAGCACCTATATAGATAGAATTGGACCGACACCACATATACAAGTAGTTGAATGTCTTACAACCCGAGCGATATACATACGCGTGAAACCTATCTATATTATACTCCTGCTCCAGTTAGACAGACATTCGTTCTCCGGCAGGGCCAAAACTCCATCGTGGTCGAAAAACCTCCCAAGCTGATGTGCGCACTCACGGTGGATGAAGTAGCACATGTCCCGTTGTATGTTCTCAATGGATTTATCATCGAGCTCCCTTTCAGACTTGGGAATTTTTGGAAGCTGGATTGAGATCATGACAAATTACGAAATTGTTCACAGTAATGCAAGTTAGCGATTAACTTAACAAGAGTATTGACGGTTTGTACTTACATCGTCGTAATTCGCGCAATATCTCCCATTGACCTTAAGGTATTCGCAGGTGTAATATCCGCATAGTACGGTTCCCACCGGTTGCTTATGACACTTTCAACATCAATTATAAAGTATATTAGTTAATTAAATGGAAAAACACATGCATTTATAAAAAATAAGTAGTATTGTTTGGCATCCAAATTTACTTACCGGCCACTTATTGCGGATAAGTATGCGTTGTCTGGAGTTTTTCCGTTGTCCGCCTTGCTGGTAATACCTTTTATACGCACTGTTTGCAGAGATAATTAATTTAAATTCGTCAAAGATAACAACACGTCATGAGAATATATAAGAATAAGAAACGTCCATGCATATAACTTACAGATCGATAATTCTGAGCATTTCTTGATATATATTGCTATCTTTATCAAGAGAATCCAAGACGACGACTTCATTGTACTTTGGATAGAGAAGAAATACTATCCAATGGTCGCTGCAAAAGAAATGGTTAGTCCAGCCGTGATTATATGTATATACTCGTAGTTGATATGAAAACTTACTCAAAGGCGTATGGCGCGTAAACACATTCCTTGTCCTGCGTAGATTCAAGTGCTATAGCTACATAAGTAGCAACATCGAGAATCTTTTCCTGATGCCTTTGTTCTATATATGCGTCCCTCTCTTGCTGTGTCATCGCCTGAACATGTGCCGGTAGCTTGTTCTCGTCTAGCAGGTAGGTGTGGTTCGGCTGGCTTATCCGGCACGGGTTTAGGAAGCCGACAGGCTTTCGCATCGCTTCGGCTTGCACGTAATTCATCCTTCAAAAAATGTAAGGTCAAATTAGGTACGCACATAGGTACAATGATTTATTGACACGTTCTAGTCATGCACTTACAGACACCAGATGCCGACCAAATTGGCGTCGAGCCTCTTCCGACGGTAGAGGGCATGCATATCGGAGAAATGGACTTGGAATAGGCATGGCCCGCTCCAGAAGATGTTCTCCTGCACGGCAACTGTGAACGATGAAAGGCCTTTTATGATGCTTGCCCTGATGTACCATTCATGCCACCTCCTTAGTTGCCACGGTCCTTCTGTTAGTTGCCAGGCATGGATGAATGGTTGGCCATTCTGAAACTCATGCGGCACATCCGGGCAGTTGATATAATTGAGATAATCTTCCATGGTTTCCTTGAGGCCTGTTAACTTTTTGTCATCAAAATCGGCATCTTTGATATCTTTGTCCCTTCCTCGGAATGCCGTTATCATATATCTTTTCTTCGATTCACTTTTTCCTTTGTGCTTGTGTGTCCTTACCATCACTGGCACATCGGCACCCTTAGGTTCCTCCGGTTGTGATGGCTGTGTTTGCGATGGGTCTAGTTCATCAGGCATTGTCCGCTCAGGCCCTGATTGTGCACGCTCTGATTGCTGTGCCGGAGGCACTTCCTGAACTTGTACTTCTGATTGATCCATTTCAAGCCCTGATTGTACTTCTGTCTCCTTTTCAATTGGAGGTGACGCAACAGCAGGCTCTGATCTTGGAGGTGATGCAACTACATGATCTGATTGCGGAGGTGATGAAACTGGAGGATCCCTCGATTCTTGTTCCCTTGGTGGACAAGGCGGTGACACCGGTATCCTTGGTGGATGATCCGTTCCATCCGTTGACCTTAGTTGAATATCATTCTTGTGCCACAGCACAAACTGGTCAACGGCATCTCCAAGGTACACAATCCCCTCGGGTGTTGGAATGTCGATCTCGTGCATCCGGTGAGCCTCATTGACCGTCCGGACCTCTACCTTGGCATAGTCATCCGGAATGTCTTGGCAATGGAATCTGCGGCCCGGTATGAACCTCCCAGTTGCAACCTGTATTTTCTTTCCTGCCCTGCCGACCGGAATCAAGAGCTTGCAAGGAGTATCCTACGTTACATCGTCCATCGGATAGCTCGGATCAGGCTGCGAAACGGCACCACCGTGCATCATATTCTGGCTCCAATATCTATGGCATTCCTCACGAGCTGCTGCCCTAGCCTGGGATTCTATCTCCTCCTTATAGCGATCACGCTTCTTGTAGGTATGAGCATCCTCTTTGAATCCATCCTTCCAGCTAGTCTTGGAGGATACTCCCCGGACACGGCCAGAGTGCTCCGGGTTGCCCAACGCATAGGTCAGCTCGTCCCGGTCTCTATCTGGCACGAACATCCCGGCCTCTTGCTGCATGACGATGTTCTTCATCTTGACAGCTACCTCCTGGAGCTTTGGATCCTTGAAGACTACATCCCCCTCCGGGGTGAAGGCCGATGTTCTTGCACGCACCCAGTTCCTGGTTCGTGGGTTGTGATTTTTCATAGGAACCGGTTTCCCAGCCTTTTCCATCTCTTCATCTTGTTTTGTCCATTTCTTAACCGCTGCACGGTAACCGGTCGATCCCAAACGATGAGGATATTCATTCCTTCTTGCTAGTTCAGACATCCTCTGGCTCTTCTCCTTTTCCTCCTCCGATGTCTTCAGGGCAACGAACTCATCCCACTGGGCTGGTGTTATCTTTCCGTACTCCGTAAACGGCGTACGTCCCTTCTGAACATATTTCTTGTTAAGGTCTGTTTTCCAGTTCCGCCACAGCTTGCCCATGGTCTTGAGTGCATAGACCTTCGCTGTATCGTCGTCTGTCCCTTGTGGATACTCAAACCTGCTTTGCAGCGACGTCCAACAGCTGTTCTTTGTAGTGTCAGGAACTTTCTTCCAATCCTTCCATGTGATCTCCACGATATCCCTAACTATCGCCCCGCATTGGTTGCTATACTTGGAACATGAATCTTCGGGTGATAGGAGTTCCCCTTTCTCACTGATCCGCGTCAGCACGCTGACTTCTTTCAACAACATGTTCTTCCCTCGCTCACCCCTTCTTTTCTTGGGTTTACTTGAAGCTGAGACGCGCACGACAGCTCCAGCTTCGGCTTCCGCTTCAGGTGTGGCTTGGGCTTTCCTTTTAGATCGGCGTGGAGCATTCTTCTATATTTGCATTTCACATGACATCGGTTATAATCGATATATATACTTAATACGATCGGAACTAATTATATACAATATGTTACGTACCACCGGTTCGCGGGGGATGTAGTCAGAGTCGACTTCTTCATTGTCGCTCCCACCCTTTTTCTTCCTTGCAGGAGAAGGATGGGGGTCACTCGGCGAGTGATACGATCCACTCCCTTCCTCACCGGAACTTGACGGCGATGATTCCTCCGCGACTACTTGTGTGCAAATATCCTCCTCAAGCATCAGTGGAGTTTGCTTGCCCTTGGCGCCCGAGGGTTCCGCTTCGGTCGGTTTTTCCGTTGATATCCTTTTAAGGTGAGTTTATATTAGATGCGGAATGGAATCGTTACATCTTTCTTAAAAGAGTTGAAAAGAATAAGGGCATCTAAATAATGTGTAATGTAGTCTTTTTAAATGTTTTTGAGTCTTTAGGAATCCTTATATTAATTTTGGGATATTTTTTTAATCCAAAAATACTTATATTTTGGACGGATAGAGTAGATATAAATAGTGATGCAATATTTGATTTAATCCAAAAATAAGGGCATCTAAATACAGTTAAGTTCATTGAATATTTAAAAATAATTGATGCAATATATAATCATGAGGAAATTCTTGTAGGTGCTATTCAATATACAGAACTCACTGGAATTTTGGTGCAATTTAATATTGGTGCAATTTAATATGTACATCTGATACTTCAAACAATTAGGTCAAAACGGTCAAATTATATATTAATACAAAACGCATGACGACCACGCCACAGCGCCGTCCATATTTTTATGTATTTTTCAGAGATACCTTTACGATAACAACCATGCAATCTTAGACACATGTGAAAAAATAAGTGAATTCATTGGAATATAACCGTTTCTTGCCTTGTGCAAAAGCTACCACTTTTCATGCAGTGTGTGATTGGATCATAGAAGGTGACACATTCAAAATGCACCAGTTTTCTTTGTAGCAGTATTCAGATAAATCATGGATCATTGATACGTGAGAGATCAAGCAATAGACAAGATGCTAGTAACAAGAACATGAATATGGATTGGATTGTCAATCATCCGAAGCCCTGAATTCAGCCGTGCACCACAGCCTCCATATTTGGTTATGCGTATTAAATACTGTTGCAAATAACAACATGCAATGCAATACAAAACACAAGCACTAATTTTGGTAAATAACCTGATCAAACAACTATAGGCCTAAAACAGATCCACCCACAGGATGTCAGGATTAACATGTGTTTTAGCAATTCATCGTCCAGGGACTGAATAGGCACAAAACTAAACAAGAACACAACATATAGGATGTGAGAATTAACATGTGTTCAGTACTTCATTTTTCAAGGACAGAACAGGTGCAATACTAAATAAGAACACCATTTTTTCTTCTAGCTTCATGACTGATAATTCTCAAAAAGCAATGCATTTTTATCTTCATGATGATAAACCAACTGTTTTATTTGAAAAGTGACAAACAAATTGCTTTTAGTTTCACGAACTCTTCTGGTATTCCTCCATATTACCTTCACCATACATTAAATAAAATTAGAGTGGACAAACTGCTAATCCAAAATTACTGTATATACAAGATCCTCAAGGACAAATCACACTCCTGAAAGTCAAAATCATTTCTATTAACAAGATGCAGTAAAATCATGACAACATAAGAAAATTTGGCTAGCTGATAGAAGTCATAGAACAAAATGTATTTCAAAATATATTCCATCACTGATTTCAATTTCAGGAGCCCAATTTTTTTACTAACTATTTAACTGCAGGAAAGCTTACTATAAACCACTGAAAAAAGAAAGCATTATACGATGACTTATCTGAATTACAGAATATGTGGCGTAGTTGTCCACTTACAAATGAATTAATCAACTAATTGATCTCAAGGTTATTCCAGATTGTAGATAGGAGCACATCTCAAGCTTCAATTAAAAATCCATCCAAAATACAAATTAAAGGACAAAATTGACCAGAATTAGCGGCAATATTTGTAAGTTATTTTTAGATAGCTTAACAAAGCCATGATCAGTTTTAGCAACAAGAGTTACCATCAAATTCGTCAAGTGGGATAGCTATTTGTGTTTAGAGTTTGGCTTCAGGATTCATAACGACAATCGATTTTGCTCTACTAACCCAAATATGCAATCTGCAACTAAGTTATTTGGGAATGGGAGAGACAAGTTAAATTCTAATTGTGCTGACAAAAGATTTGCAATGCAGCACATGTAAAAAAGGGGGGAAATAATACAATTGCAAAGCATTTTCAGAATGTTGAGGGCATTAGCCATCATCGGATAATATAAAATCCAGAAAACAAAAACAACAAGATAATGTTTAGCCCGCACATCTCAACCATCTAATTGGAGGCAAAACAAATGCAATATTCAAGCCGAGGTGACCAGAGGCAGCGCAGATCGCTCGGCCTGGGCCTCCTGCGGAGACCAGGTCCTGCTGCTCCCAGTCCAACGCCAAGAATGACAACGGTGAGGTTAAAGATTGAAAAAATCATGCCCTGATTGAAAAAGACCAGTTCAAAATTGAACCTTTATTCCTCTCACCGCAATGGATGATTCTTTGAATGGAAACAAATCACATATAACAGAACTTATTAAACTCTTTGAAATTTCAAAACAGAACAAAACCACTAATTTTCAGTGATAATAAACTACTAATTAGATGCTTGATTGCAAAATTAACAAAACTATTTCAGTAAAATACAAACCAAATTACAAATGGCTACAAACCAAATTCAAACTATTTCAGTAAAATACAAACCAAATTCTCGGATTAAGAATAAACATGCATCCCCTGCGATTACAAATGGCTACAACAGATCATCGATTCATCGATGAATCCATCCATCAGAGCAGTTCTAAACCATTCAACATCAATCCATCCATTCAACCCTAATCCATCCATTCATACAATCAATCAATAATCCATCCATTCATCGATACAAACAATCAATCATCGATCCATCCATTGATTCATCCATCCATTCATCGATCCATTCATTCATTCATCCATTCCATTCATCGGAAAAAAGAGTCGGGCGGCGACAGGGTACCTGGATGAGGCGGTGAGCAGAGGAAGAAGAGGAGGCGGCGGCGGTGAGGACGCGGCCGTCGGCGGCTGTGAGGAGGCGGCGAGCAGAGGAAGAAGAGGAGGCGGCGGCGGTGAGGACGCGGCCGCGGCGGCTGTGAGGACGCGGCCATCGGCTGGTGAGGAGGCGGCCGCCGGCGGCTGCGAGGAGGCGGCCAGCGGCGGTGAGGAGGTGGCCATCGGTGGCGGTGAGGACGCGGCGGTGGCTGTGAGGAGGCGGCCATCGGCGGTGAGGAGGCGGCCGCCGGCGGCTGCGAGGAGGCGGCCAGCGGCGGTGAGGAGGTGGCCATCGGTGGTGGTGACGACGCGGCCGGCGGCGGTGAGGAGGCGGCCATCGGCGGTGAGGACGCGGCGGTGGCAGTGAGGAGGGGGGCCGGGGGCGGTGAGGAGGCGGCCGGCGACGGCAGTGAGGAGGCAGCCGAGCGGCGGTGAGGAGGAGGCGGCGGCGGTGAGGCTACCTGCCTCCTGGCGCGAAAAGGAGGCGGCGGCGCTAGGTTTTTGCTGGCGGCGGCGGCTGAAAATTTTGGCAGCCTGGCGGCGGCTCTAGGGTTTTTCGCGCCTTCGGGACTTAGTGAAAATTGAGGACTCCCGCGCGCCCATATATAGCGAAACCCATTTTCGCTGGCGGCCGGCTTACCTCGCCGCTAGCTAAAACCTTTTTCGCTGGCGGCCACATTAGGCGGGCCGCTAGCGAAACTATTTTCTCTAGCGGCCGGATTACCTCGCCGCCAGCAAAAAACCTTTTTCGCTGGCGGCATGATTATGCGGCCCGCTAGAGAAACCCATTTTCGCTAGCGGCCTGCTTACCTGGCCGCCAGCGAAATAGGTTTTCGCTGGCAGCCGGAATAGGCGGCCCGCTACCGAAACCCATTTTCGCTGGCGGCCGTCTTACCTCGCCGCTAGAGAACACCTTTTTCGCTGGCGGCCGGAAGTGTCCTCGACCGCCAGGAAAAAACGTTTGTCCCATTTCAATATTTTTTTCTTTGCACAACTAAATGTAAAAATATCCACAGAACTAATTACAAAAAGAGTTGGTAATCATCCGTACAAAAATTCATCATCCATCTTAGGTCACCATAATTACATATGTAGATTAACCTTTGACATTCTTCCCTACTCCCTTGTTCCTCATGTATGGCTTCGGGGAATCACCAATCATTGCTTCCGCGACCTTAATGTTGTTTGTAAAGTCCGTGAAGAGTGTCATGTTCTCGTACTGATTATATGCCTCAACATCTTGGACATCATCAACTCCCAAAATCTTTTGTTTCCCCGAGACAACTATATCTTTCTTCAACTGAGATGGATCAGTCACATAGAAAACCTGAGCGGCCCGATCGGCAAGTACCCATGGGTCATTCTTGTGCCCTACGTTGACCAGGTCGATGATTGTCAGCCCGAAAATGTCGACAACCACGCCAGATGGGTGTTTCACCCATTGGCACCGGAACAGTGGAATCTGCATGTTGGATCCATAGTCCAGTTCACAGATTTCTTCTATGAATCCATAGTATGTGCTCTTTTGTCCAGTTGGGTCGATTGCCTCTACTCGAAGGCCACTGTTTTGGCATGCACTCCTTTGGTCTTTCGCTTTGGTATAAAATGTGTACCCATTCAGATCATATGCTTGCCATGAGGTGTAAACACTTGATGGCCCGTCAGCCAATCTCTTAATAGTTTTTTCCTCCGTAGTATCGCCATCTGGTAGGCCGAGGTTCTTGAACCATTCAGTAAAGGCAGCCTTGTGTCGTTTCATGATCCATGCATCAGAACGCCCTGTATTCATTGCTTGTAATTCCTTAAGGTGCTGATCTATGTACGGCTCCACTATCGCGAGCTGTTGCAGCACAGTGAAATGAGCTTCTTTCACTTTCTTGTAATCATCGTCGTGGATTCTTTTCTGCCCTTTTGTCCCTCTTCCAGATAATCTACCTTCATGTCGAGGTACCGGTAAACCAATTGCTTTCCCCTCTTTTAGGTAATCAATGCAACACTCAACGACTTCCTCGGTAGTATATCCCTCTATCATCGATCCCTCTGGGTGGGCACGGTTCCGTACGTAGCTTTTTAGAATGGACATGTACCGTTCGAATGGCCACATCTGATGCAGGTACAGGGGACCAAGTGCAATAATCTGAGGCACAATATGAACTATGAGGTGTTCCATCATATTGAAAAATGACGGCGGGAAACACATCTCAAGCTCGCACACGGTCTCTATAGCGAAAGTGCGGAGAGGACCTAACTCGTCAAGATCAATTACTCTCTGTGAGATTGCATTGAAGAAGTAACACAGCTTTGTGATGACCACCTTAACGTGTAATGGTTCGATTGCTCTGATGGCGATAGCGAGGAATACTGTGAGCATTACATGGCAATCATGGGAATTGTAGCCTGAAAATGACAAATCATTCATGGATACCAGTCGCTTAATGTTTGAGGAGAAACCAGTAGGCACTCTCACCCCACGTAGGCATTTGCACATTGCCTTTTTCTCCTCATTTGTCAAGGTGTAGCAGGCCGGCGGAAGATACACTTTTCCGTTACCCTCATCTACAGGGTGAAGCTCTTTCCTTATCTGCATATTCACGAGGTCCTTACGGGACTTCAGCCCATCCTTTGTCTTGCTAGGTATGTCTAGTAAAGTACCCATGGTGCTATCGAAGACATTTTTCTCTAGGTGCATGACATCGATAGAATGACGTATCTCTAAATCTTGCCAGTACGGAAGGTACTTAAAGAAAATGGAATGCTTCTTGAATGGCCCGCTAGCGCTTGCTGGCTCTTTGGCCTCATTTCTCTTCCGCTTGTTGGTTTCCTTCTTTTTGGCCTTCCCAAAAACAACCTTGAGCTTTTTCGTTATTGTGAACACTTTATCACCCTTCCATGGTTCTGGTGGATCACCATCCTCAACAGTGTTGTCGAAATATTCTGCTTTGGAGCGGTACGGGTGATTCTTTCTTAAGTAACGTCGGTGCCGCATGTACACTAGCTTCTTCGATCCCTGAAGATACCTGTACACTGTACCATCAACACAAATAACGCAGCCTGTCTTCCCCTTGAGCTGTCCTGATAGGGAAAACAGTGCGGGCAAGTCGTTGATGGTGACAAAGATAATTGCATTAAGCGTGAAGTAATTCTGCATGAATTCGTCCCAAACCCGGACCCCGTGATTCCACAGATCAGCCATATCCTCCAGCAAAGGCTCCAGAAACACATCCATGTCATTGCCAGGTTGTCGTGGTCCCTGTACAAGGATGGTCAACAAAATATACTTCCTTTTCTGACACAGCCACGTAGGGAGGTTGTACATGGTTAGGAGTACTGGCCACGTGCTGTGTGAGCTGCTCAAGTCACCAAATGGATTCATTCCATCGGTGCTCAATGCAAACCTTACATTTCTTGGGTCCTCTGCAAACTCATGGTACTTTCTGTCAAATTCCTTCCACTGTCGAGCATCTGCCGGATGTCGAATCATCCCATCCTTTTTCCGCTTTTCATGATGCCAGCGCATCAGTTCGGCATCCCTCGGGTTCGAGAACAAACGCTTCAATCGATCTTTCACCGGAAGGTACCACATGACCAACTGGGGGATCTTCTTCTTGTTGTTGTCTTCTACCTCGTCTTGGGTAACATCCTGATGCTCGGACTGGCTACGGCTTGTTTTGTATCGACTAGTGTTGCACGTTGGGCATCTGTCCAAATCCTCGTACTCTTTACGAAACAGTACGCAGTGGTTAACACAGGCGTGTATCTTTCGCACACCCAGAGATAAAGGGCAAATAAGCTTCTTCGCTTCATAGGTGCTGGTTGGCAGGGAGTTGGGTTGCGGAAACAGTTTCTTCAACAGAACCAACAAATCGTTGAAACTACTGTCCGACCAACCGTTTCTGGCCTTCAATCTCATAAGTTCAAGCACCGTCCGCAACAATGTGAAATCCTTCGTGCAACCATTTGCCTCATCGTACAAAAGAACCTTCGTTGCCTTTTGTAATGATTCGAAGTTCTCCAACCCACGAGCGGACCCAGCTACAACCTCAGGTTTAGCATGACGCAACATCTCTTCCAAATCAAAATTACCATCATCTACGCAAACATTACCATCATCGACATCATCAACTATACTGTGATGACCATCATCGCCACCAACATCATCATCAACATTAATGGGCTCTACTTCCTCTTCTCCTTCTTCTGCTACTACCATCAAATCCTCGTCCCAGTTGAACACTTCATCCTGTACTATCGCCCGGTTGGGAACTTGTTTGCTTGGGATCTCTCCATGATGTGACCAATTTGTGTAGCCTGCAACAAATCCATGCATCACCAAGTGTTGCTCGATTATAGATGGGTCGATCCAAATTTTCTGATTCTTGCAATGTAAGCATGGACATCTAATTTCCTTTGTCTTCTTAGATGCAGCATTCTTCTTAGCAGCTTTCATGAATATGTCAACTCCTTCAATGTATGAGGACCGGTATCTCTCTCTATACATCCATGCTCTGTCCGCCATCTATGCATTATTTGCGAAAAAATATGTACAACTTCGTCACTTTATATATTTTCGATAATATGTCACATTAAAATTATACTAATTAATATTTATAACCACTATAATCTAGACAAGATAATTAAAGCTAGCCAAAAATCTACAAACTACAAACAACTAGAAAAAAAATAAAAAACTAACTCTTTTTCTCTTCTTCTCAGCGTTCTCTGCAGTTAACTAATATATAGATCTGCTACAAATAAACATATCAAAACTAGATATATATATATGGAACATCGATCATGCACAATATTTCTTACAAAGTTTGCCCATTTTAAGCTCCAAATAACAAATAAAAAATAGTTTTCTTCCCCTGTGTCACATACATTTTGCTATGTAAAATCTCAACAAACAACCAATAAAATTGAAAAAAAACTTTGCAAATGGAGTAGGAGAAAGTATATGTAACCTCTGGTGCAGTAGATCTTTCAAAAGATTGAAGATCAAAACCTTCCCCTCTATGTATTTGTTCACAAGAGAGAGAAAATCGTGCTCAAATGCCATGGCTGCTAGCTGGGCTGGTGATATAGGTGATGGTATTTTCCCTGGCGGTCAACATATGTCGGTTCATTCGAACCGCCATAGAAAATATTTAGGGGTGGTGGCGGCTAGAGTGGGCCGCCAGTGAAGATGTAGGAATCTTCTCTAGCGGGCCACGTCACCTTACTGCCAGCGAAAAAGTGATATGTTCGCTGGCGGTGTCTTAAGATGGCCGCCAGAGAAAATACCGCATCTTCGCTGGCGGCTAGCTTTAGGAGGCCGCCAGCGAAGATGTGTTTTCACTGTCGGCCCGAGACCCCCACCCCCCTATCTTTTTAGCTGGCGGTTTCACCTCATTTCCGCCAGAGAAAAGTTTTTCCAAACGCCATGAAAGATTGTTTTCGTAGTAGTGCCATTTGCCGTCATTTTATTTAAAATTTCATTGGTGCAATGTGAAGAATTTTACAGTTTTAGAACAGAACTCTTACAAGCTATTTTTGCATATTTTAGCTACAATAGAATGGTTAGATGAGCAAAATTATTATTGTAAGCACTAGTTCATACTAGTTCAATGTAATGTTGCATTATTTTCAAGGAGATACATGTATTTTTATGTTTTGGTGGAAAACACCTATAGTTTAATTTTATTCGTACTATGATCATTTACAGTTGGATCGGCATGGATGTATGTGACGTTAAGAATTCATCCGTTGTACATGTTAGAAGTATCAAAATTTATAAGACACGTGCTTTGAGAGAGAATAGGAGGAATTTTTTTTGTCCGTGCGTTGATTGCAAGAATTAGAAAGTATGGAGAGATCCCAATAAAATCTTGGGCCATTTAGTAAAGTGTGGATTTTTGAAAGATTACAAGTTTTGGATCTATCAAAGGAAAATCGCTGTTCCTGAAGATGATGGTAATCCCAAATGTGAAGAGACGTATTTTCCATTGGATCTGGCAAAAAATTTTACAATCGATGTCATGGCCCAATATATGATGGATGAAGATGGTTCCACTGGTATTGATAATTTTGAGGTTGATTTTGATCTGGAGGATATACTGCGTCACGCTAAACCAGAGGTGCTAATGGGTACAGCACGAGAGTTAGATAATTGAGAGACATTAGAGAAGTCAGCGAAGGATCTTCTTTACGACGAATCCAAGGGATGTGAGAAGGATTTTACGGTGTTGCATTTGGTTCTTGAACTTCTCAGATTAAAAGCCAGACATGGTTGGTCCAATAATAGCTTCAATTATTTATTGGGTCTCTTAAGAGTTTTGCTTCCTAACCCTAACTTCTTGCCATCTAACACATATCAAACGAAGAAACTTATATGTCCATTATAACTAGGTGTTCAAAGATATATGCATGTATAAATCACTATGTACTATACAACAAGGAATATGAATACCTGGACAATTGCCCAACCTGCGGGGCTAGTTGGTACAAAATTGGTAATGGGTCCTCGGATAGTGAGGTTGTTGACCCTAATTGATCGGTGCATACAAAAAAAAAGATTCCGGCCATGGTTATGTGGTACCTGTCAATGAAAGATCACATGAAGCGCTGTTCTCAAACCCTAATAATGTTGAGTTGTTGAGATGACGTCAAGAGAACCACAAGACAGATGGTATGATTCGACACCTTGCCAATGCTTGCAAGTGGAAGAATTTTGATGCACTATATCCAGAATTTGCTAAGTAACCGAGAAATATAAGGTTTGCATTGAGCATGGACATAATGAACCCCTTTAGTACTTACGAAGCTCACATAGCACTTGACTAGTTCTGCTTACCATGTATAACCTTTCAACATAGATTTGTCAGAACTGAATGTACATTTTGTTGACTATCCTTATACAAGGCACAAAACAATCTGGCATCGACATAGATATCTTTCTTGAACCTTTGATGTAGGATATGAAAGTTCTATGGAAAAAAGGGCTAAAAGGAGTGGGAAGAGTATTGACGGGAGTACTTTACTCTTCATGCTATCATATTCATTACCAGCAATGACCTACCCGCAAACATTCCCCTCTCCGATCAAACTAAAGAAAAGATTGGATGCCTTATCTGTCTTGATAACACGTCATATAAATATCTGACGTCATCACGCAAGATAGTGTAGATGCGGCATCGACAGTTCTTAGGTCGAAGACACAGGTACCGTTCGATGGCCAAATATTTCAACAAGACAGTAGAGAACTTAGCTGCCCCTAAATTACGAAGTGATAGAATGGTGTTTGAAATGACAGAAAATATTAAGGACATTTTCAAGAAGGGAAAGAAAGAAGGGAGCAAAGATGAAGAAAGCAGTAGAGGGAAATACATTGGCATTCAAGAAGCACTCAATCTTCTTCGAGTACTTGCCATACTAGCAGGACCTGAAGATTCATCATGCCATTGATGTTATGCACCTCAAGAAGAATGTGATCGACAACATCATTGGCACCTTACTAGACATTCAAAGTAAGACGAAGGATGGACTGAAGTAATGTAACGACCTAGTAAATTTGGGCATAAGGAAATAGCTTCACCCAAAAGAGCTGCCAAATGAAAAGATCGAGATTCCTCCTGCTTGTTAATCCTTGACACCAAAAGAGAAAAAGACATTATGTAGATACTTATATGGCGTAAGAGTGCATACTGGGTTCTCATCAAACATCAAGAAACTAGTCTCAATGAAAGGTTTGATCATCTCTGGATACAATACTCATGACTGTCATAGGATGCTAATGGTCTTCCTCCCTATTGCTATAAGGGCAATAGAACCAGTTCACATTAAGGTGGTGACAACAAAATAATGTTAATTTTTTAATCGAATTTCACAGAAGATATTTGATCCTTTGGAATTAGGACCACTGCATACATTCACATGCATATATTCACAATCGATACCGTATGCTAGCTTGAGATTATTTCCCTCCATTATTTTCGATACGATGGTGCATCTAATTGTTCACATCGTCCCTAAGATTATTGAACTTAGTCCACTGTACTTACATCAAATGTGGGCATACGAGCAGTACATGTCGATTCTGAAAGGGTATGTCTACAATCAGGCTCACCTAGAGGGATCGATGGTAGAGGAACACATAGTTGAAGAGGTAGTTGAGTGATGTATAGATTACTTAAAAGATGTAAATGCCATTGGGATACTTGTGCCTAGACACGAGGGAAGAATGATTGGGAAGGAATCTAGTCTCACTTGGCTAACTATAAGGGATGGATAGGGTTATCACAACCTGTCGCCTGCAGTCCCCCATTGATCTAGACTACCTTCCTAGATAAAATTGTACCTAAGCCCCATGCTAACGTATCATGCTACTACTTTGTCCAGGTGCACATACTAGAAAAGCAATTAAGATAAATAAAGTAATAACTTTATATAAATTGAAGCAAGAACCGACAAGTATGGAATAAATAAGATGACTTGATATGTAATGTGAAATAGGAAGATTCACATTGTCGAACCAGGAAGACGAAGACGGTCTCTCCGATTGGAGGACGACCGTCGACCGATCAGAATTCGACCACCGACAAGCCAGAAATCGATCACCGAACGCTGATGAGGACAACATTTCCCGACTTCGTTGCATCGGAGAGTCGACGAAGTTCGACAATCGTAGCCTTATCATCCAAACTCCTCTCTCTCTTATTTCTTGTAACACCCTGTCTCCAAAATCTACATTGATCCGCTCTACACGTTGAGCGGGCCTATGCTCACATGGTACCCGCTTATACTTTCGTCCTCGTTTCGTGTAAAAGGGTTGACCAGGGTACCATGGTTGGAGCACAAATGCTTCTCAGCAAGCCTTCACCCACCTAAACTTCCAAGGTGGTACTGAACCACCACAACGCCAGTAACTTCAAGCTTAAAATGGGCTACAGTGTTAAATTTCTACTCTATTTCGACAACATAATGCTAATTAGAGCTCGATCTTCAGCTGTCAGCATTTTGCAAATGATGTGGAGAGGGGTATTTATAGCCTGGGGGTAAGTCGGTTGCCCGGCCTACCTAGGTTAGTGGTCTGGCCTACCTGGGCTAGGCCGTTCGGGTATGTGGCACCGGCTGGACCCCTTCATTAGGTTGGTTGGTGTCACCGATGGTACCAATCGCGCCCTGAAGTCGGTATCGCTCCTTGAATACTCTGCATGTGAGTGGTCAAAGTCGGTTGATGACTGGGCTAGGTTTGTTGGGCTAGGAAAGTGCACCTCCTCGCTTGGGCTTGTCTCGGTGAAGTTGGGTGACCGGCCTCGTTTGACACCATTTTGTGATCATCTATCCTTCACCAGCACATTTGTGATAGGGGTTTTGGGCTTACTGTGCACTTAGGTGAGTAATAATTGTTAACAATACAGAACAAAGTCTTGATTGACATGCCATTAAATAACAGTATAAAGTTGTTTCATTTGGAATTATATCATTCATGTACAACAATTTGTTACCTCATGGAATTATACAAGGTAGTTTTGCTACATCAGACAGCAATTTTTTTTTGTATATGATGTTAATTTGGATATTTGAATAGAACAAACTTTTATTCGGCATCAAATAACTATGTCATTTCTTGAGGCTCAGCTCTTTCGTAGAACCAATCAATGACGAATCTCCCCAAGAGCCCAAATGGGGAATAAAGTGCGATAATTGCTGTAATTGAAATAAAAAGAGCAGTTGAAGCATCCAACGTGTCACTGTAATCAAAGTTGGAATATTAGACTATTATTATCTATCAAGAGTAGATGGCAGAGTATTCATTCATGCCATAAATGCTAGGCCACAAACTTTATAACTTGATGATTCTAATTTTTCCCATTTCATTCTCGTGGATACCAAAACAACAATCCAAATAAAATGAAGCGATGGGCTATCCAAAAATAATATTTATGTGTAGTTAGTACATTAATTCATTGACTATGTATGTTTGTGTCAAAGGAAATAGAAAATCCATATACTGAATATGTTTGTGCTAAGGAAAATAGAAAACCATGATATCAATTGAATACTAATTTGTCGTGGAAACCCACCTGTTTCTAGCTGCATGTTGATCAATTCTTTTGCTGCATGAAATAGTTGTTGGTATTTATTACAGTTACAGATAAATCCGCAAGCACACAAATACCGTTGTAGCACTTCATCTCAAAGTATTCCAAGAGTATCGAATAACAGGGAACGTGTATGTATTATCTAAGATCAAGATTCATCAAGAACAACAACTAAATGATAGACTTAGGACAGAGAGGATTCCTATAGGTTAATTATCTTAATTAAGTTAAGGCACAACTCTATCAGTTGTATCGGGCACCAGCCCTCTCCTGGTCTGCCAGGGTAAGTCCGGCCTTGAACTCTATGATGTACCCAAACGTAGAGAGATACAAAGGACGGACATAGCTGTCACCATCTGCTGTCGATCTCAATTTCTGTGGAGTACACAACAAACGAAGGTAATCTCTAACCTAAACACCACGTTTATATTATCAATTACTACTCTAGCCTTGGTCAAGAATTTTCTTCTTTATCCAGAATCTTAGTACTAGAGCACTCTGTATAAATACTAAGCGACGAATCTGCAATGACGAGAAGCTATCTTACTTAAATAAGAAAAGTAAATACCATAAGAAAATTTGTAATATTTACTTTATTGAATAAAGCATCCATTGAGGTATAAGATCAGAGAGAGTGCCGACACTTCGGCAGTCCTCCGAGACTCCAATGGAGAGAGTGCCGACAACTCCGGCACTCCTCCAAAACTCCCTCGGAGAGAACTCCAAACTTTGGGGCACTCCTTTTGGAGCTTCCCATCACTCTCTTCCCATATTCTAAATATCAAAGTGAGTTGTACTCCACTTGAGTTGTGTATTTGAGAGTGACTTGAGCTTCTCCTTTTATAGGGTCATATGATGGTTGTAATGGCGGTAACTATCGGGGAACCCGATGTAACTGTCATTGGGGAGGCCTGAGGAAGCGACACATGGAAGATGGGGACGATCGGCCACTGTGGTGGTTCGGCCGAACCACTTTCACCGCTATTCTCCCCCTTTTTTGCCTGACTCACTGTCCTATGGGCCCTCATGATAGTGCACGGGGTTTGGCCTCAAATATGTCGGTTTTGCTATGGCTTGTGGGCCTTCCAATCCATGTACTTGCGTTTGATTGGCCGGAGGTGTGTTTCTTCGCATGGCGGGTGGTTTCGTCCATAATTCACCTGCATACAAATATTCACCACGACTTGTGAAAATGATTAATAATAACCACTACCTCTAAGTTTGGTATTTCATTTTATATTCTTTTATTTGCTTTTATGTAGGATTTGACGGTCGAATTTGGTACTTAAGTACAATCAACAATAGTGGCCATGGATCTCTTTCAACCTGATTTTCGTTGAGGCATTATGAAATAACATTGTAGTTCCATAAATAATATGATAGACTATTAGTACCTTCTAAAATGAATAATAAACAAAACACACCGGACCAGCATATGTTAAAGCTAACATTGCCCAAGCAGTGTTCAACTCATGAGATCTACTAGCCGCAACATAAACCTGTTCAATAAAAGAGTGTTAGCTATGAAAAGAAATATCAAGGCATATTTCATCGCTCTACTCTTGCCTAAGGCTATGTCTTACCTCTTTGTCTCCTTATAAATTAGAGTACAAACTCTAATATATCGGCATATGAAAAACTATAATATGTGTATATAGCTTACTATATTTATCTCTTTGTAGTTTGTACAAGGAGTTATCTGCATATTCACATATTTGCATGTTCTAATGTTGGTCCTTTGATCAACACAAAAAATGCCTCTTGGTTAATCCACATCAGAGAAAACTGCAGTAACCACTGAAGTGGATTGTTAGAGGTGCGATGTGTGACACATTCTGAATCCTGTGGTGTGGGGTGAGGCTGGTGAAACAACAATGCTAGAGGCTCATAATCAGTAGAGCCAAGGAAAGACCTATAGTAGTCATATTCTGGGAAAGAAAGTGCTCCTCCGATTTATTGGATATGGACGAAGATGCAAAGTGGGGAAAGTTGATAAGAGTGGTGCTGGTTTTGGTCGTATGTTCAAACATATCGGTAAGTCCCCTGTGTTAATCTAGTTTGCTATCCCCTAGCAGAATCTTCATTTACCATGTATACCAATAGGAGGTATTGAGATGGCGTACCTATGTTGTGTGACTTGTGTATGTCTGCATGCAAATACAAAGTCATGTTGACTAGGACATCCATGGCTCTGAATGCATGACTGTAACTAACGCACTAATTTTCGCCCCGTCGAAAAATCTATTTTATTAAAAATCCTATTTTCAAAAATTTGTTTCTTTGATTAAGGATTTTTGTGTCAAAAATCTCAATTGATTCATTCCCTTGTAAACCCAAAACCTTGATCATGATATCGTCTGTCAAAATTAAATTCCTATTATTCGAATTTTGAAGTTCGAGTTTTCCCTCCTAAACCTTTTCAAAAATTCGTACGGTTGAAATTTTGATTTCGGAATTTTTAATCGTGTCGTCAAATAATCTTCTTTCCATTCAGAGAATCTAAAAATATTTATTTCTAGACTTCGACCGCCCGACAAATATTTCCTAGACGTGCACATATCAAAACCAAAATTTCTGCGCACGTAAAACATCTACGGTCGTTATTCCCGTTGGATTTAATCGCGCACCGATAGAACCGACAAAAACCGAGTTTTCCTTCAATCATTCTTTTTCAAATAAAATCCCTGCGTTCGGATTTAAGAATCCGAATCATGTCGTAAATTATCCCTCCATTTTTTCTATCCGTTTTAAATTATTTTTGTTTAAAGCTCAACTCACCCCATTTGTCGTAAATTATTATTAAAAAAACCAAAGCCCATCCAAACAAATTCTCTTTCCGTCCAAAAATCCCAAACAAATCATTTCACATCAGAGCCCGAGTTCTTTCACAAGTCCAAAAATATCCACATACGTGCATACATTTCTTTTCTCAGTGCAGCAGGCAAAATGTGCACGTTCACCCTTTTGCCCATGTATGCTCACGTTCTCTACTTCATTTTTCCTACCTTCTCTGTCTCCCCTGCATTTTTCATTGAGCAAAATAGACACGTCACTACCTTTTCCCTGACACCCATTAAAACCCCTGACAACCATTAATCACATCAAAACAAAAGAGCTGCAAAACAAAAGAGCAGCAGCTCTGCTCTGATTCTGCATTAGCGCGAGTTAGGCACCGTCCTGCCACTCTTTCTCTGAGCAAGGTAAGCACCGTCCTCTGGCATTAACAAAGAGAACTGTGAGGGAGTAAAAACATGCACATGCATGTTCGTTGTCGTCGAGCCCTCCGCGATGCACGAAGGAGAGTATAAAGGCAGAAGCTCTCCATGGATCCTTCGCTAAGCTACCACTCCATTCTCGTCACACCGACAAGCCGAACGTCGCCGTTGTTCGGCCGAGCCGCCCGATGTCGAGCCGAGCTGCCCGAGTCGCCTCCTCGGCCGTCATTCGGCCGAGCCCTCGGCCGACGTCGCCCTGGCAGTGCCGACGTCGCCCAGGCAGTACCGACGTCGTCCCGGACTCCTCCCTGCCACTCCGGCCGGCGCACTGCTGCGCCGCGCCACGCGCCGGCCGCGCCACCCCAGCCGCGTCGCGCCGGCCCTCCACCTCGGCCGGGACCGCCTTTGCCGCGACGCGTGCAACTCCCTGGTCGGCCGAAGCCTTTGGCGCTGCCGCGCCCGGCCGACGCCATGGCGCACTCCCGCGCCGCCGCGCCAGTGCCGCGCCACCACCGGCGCCGCTCTGCCCGACCGAGCCGCGCGCCGCGCGCCGCCGTCCCCAGCCTCCTGCCCAGCCACGTGCCGCCTCCCAGCTGTGGCCAGCCCTGGCCGCAGGCGCCGCCCCGGCCAAGCCGTGGCCAGCCCCAGTGCCGCCACCGCGCCGCGCCGCACGCTGCCGCGCGCCGCCGCCCCTAGCCGCCGGCCGCCGGCTCCTTCCCTGCCGCCGCGCCCGGCTGGCGCCCATGCCCCCCGGCCACCGGCGCCCTCCCGCTCGGGCTCTTTCCCGGGAAGAACAGAGAGAGACAGAGGAAGGAGAGAGAAGAAAGAGATAAGAAGGAGAGAAGAAAAAAAAAGAAAAAGAAAAAGAAAGGAGGTGGGACCCACCGGTAGGGCCCACTTCGCGGGCTCATGACCGAAGACTTTGAAAAAGTCTACATCGCCTCCCTCTTCGTTTTTAGGCTAAGCGATTAAATTCTATACAAAGTCTACATCACGTTCCTCTACTTCATTGGGCCAACCGACTTGAGAATCTATCCACAAGTCCATGTCACCTTCCTCTTGTTCCTCGGGCCAAGCCCATAAAGTCCTCCAAAAAAGTCTGCATAATTTCCCTCTGCAGCGATTGGGCCGCCGACTACAAAGTCCCTCAATCTTCGTTGGGCCGAGCCCAAGAAATCCATCCCCTACAAACGTCTATATTTCGACCTTTCTCCCAAATTCGGGCTAAAGCCCACCAGCCCAGCCCCATCTCCACCAAGTCCACTTTACCTCCCTCTGAGCCTCTCAGCCAAAGAATGTTCTTGGGAATATTCCTTTCAATTTAATAAATCCTTTTTCTCACATTTCAGAAAATCCAGTAATCCTCCAAAATTCGTATCTCCCCAACCATAAGTTCGATTGATTCCGTTCAACTTCCATAATTTTTCTAAAATTGAGATCTATACAATGGCACAAGTAGTTATAATAGTTATCATTTACTTTATAGGATTTTGGATGTTTTTCTCTTTTCGATCACATAGTGGACGTTTCGGAGATGCAACAGACGCGGATTTTCTCGAAGATTTGAAGACCAACAATAAGACAAGCCACTCTTCGATTATATTGCTCCTAGTTTATAAAATGTATTGTTTGCAAGATTGCATGTTTAGCGTACACAATTATTTTGATCAGCCATCGGTCTACGAGCACATGACCGACGGACCAACCTATGTAGTTGCATTATTTCCCGTAGGACTTTGTTAAACTTAACCCTTATCGCTCCACCACAGCAGTACCTCGATGCTTGCGCTATCTGAGCGCAGGTGTCCTTTTGCACCATTGGTTTATATTGAGTTTATACATGGTTATCGATGTGAAAAAACTTGTGTTGTGAAAGGTTTATAAAACTCGATTCGGTGAGTCAGTGACTTTGAAAATAAAAGGATTTTATTGGAGAAATCTTGCGGTGCGAATCCTCTCCTGTGTGGTTTGGTTTCATAGTCGCGCATAAGGACTGATTCCTTTGGGTTTTACATCCGAGCATCTTACAGTACGACCATATGGGTAGAATAGGATGCCCCTAGATGAGTAACTAGCTAAAACATAGGTGTCTAGCATGTTGGCAGGTGAGGAGCACCGGTATGGTGGAGTTTACGACAATCTCCTGCAGTGGGCATGTGTCGGGGGTCCATACAGTGGGGCCTGAGTAGATGAGGGCCTGAGACTGACCTGATGCTTGGTGGAGAGATTCCACCCATCTGTGTGACACGGGACATTTATGGTTTGGTTAGAGAAAGGCTTTGTCACGAACTTCCGGTACCGGCTAGTATCGGTGTAAGCTTCGTGTTTTGTGGAAAAGCGTACAGTCTCTGCAGAGGTTTAATTGAACTGTTCGAACAGCCATGCCCATGGTCAAAGGCGAATGTGAGGTGATTCCCATAGCGTACATTTGTTTTTAAAAACTTATTTAATAAATTGGTTCGTGGGATGGGAACCGTTACCAGAGTCCCTCTTTGTGATGGATGGCCAGCCTTCGTGGTTGGGAACAGGCCTGTGTGACCTGGGGTGTCATCTGGCACCATAGGGCCGAGAGGGCCGGTTTAGGGGCCGAGATGGCCGAGGTTGGGTTGGCAAGTCGAGAGGACCGGACCCAGAGTTGTTAACTATGAGACTTGGTTAACGGATGATTGTTGGAAAGAATATTGGGTTATGTTGTGAAAGTGAAAAGAAGCTAATAAAAAAGAAAGAGTTATAAATGCTAAAATTTGGCTTTTCTACTCAGGTTGTTGCAAAGCAACTCGTGTTTGGATTGAGGTGAGACGCCTCCTTCCGAAGGAAAAGTATATTTTTGAAACCTACACACTTAGACCTTTGAAAAGTGTTTTAAAATGCTTTGCCAAATGAACTCAGCCTTTCATTGAAGTTTGCATGTACACATTTCCTAGTGGGTTGCTGAGTACAAAAGTACTCAATCCCCCATTGTTGTTGTTTTTCTCCCCTTGGCTTAAGTTCAGGAAGAAGATGAAGGTTGGAGTTTCGCCCCTAAACCCAAACTACTGCCGGTGGATTTGGTGTCCTAGCTTCGCTAAGTTTCGCTGCTGCTGACTCTGATTGGAGATTGCAACTCAGGGATTACCCGAAGCTGCACGTAAAGGTATATTGTATTTATTTTTACATCTTGCATCAATTCATCATGTTACCGCTGGTACCAGCATCGTTATCTTGGGACTGGTATCTGTTTTGCGGTTCCGTGGGAAAGCAGTTCGCCGTTCTCCTGCGGCATGCCCTCCTCGGTGCCATTGGTACAGTGGCGTAGGGGTTGGATGTGACAATGACGGAGAGAGAATCACCAATACATCAATTTCAAGTCATTGTGTGCATTATGTTACTGTTTTGTTGGATCATGTGTCGAGCACCCAAAATTCATATTGTCCGGTGATATTTGTGGTCACCACATGATCTTGGCTAAGTGGGATCCATACACGCATAAATAGCCACTCAAACCTCAATGTGTCCATGACCACAACATAACACCATTCGATATGAATTCCGCGATGCCGAATAATGAGCAAAAGAGATATTGCTGGGACTCAGCGTGCTAGTCAACTTCAGCCTGAGACATGCCTGTCAAACCATTCGAAGATGGCGACCAGATGTGTTACACATCTCAGGAGACTGGACTCAAATTGCTGAGCTCTACAACATCTCAATTGCTCAAAATTCCTTACTCATGCTTAGCTAGCCCTAGGAAGATGCTAGCTTCGCACTTTCATCTAAGCCATGGTATTAACTCAAATACATGTAAGGTGACTTAGACATAACTAGAGGCAAATATCAGAGTTACTTACATATAGGCATTCGGCTAATTAGTTAAAGTCCTTCGGAAGCATGTCTACCCAAATTCCCACAAGCATTTCAACTAGGGTAAACCCCTTGATAGGACCAATCCTAAGAGAAACAACGATTCCCGCAACACTCAAATACCTGCAAAAATGGATATTCCAGTCTAACAAGTGTCAGTACATTAAACAAGTTAATGTACTGGCAAGTGCACAGTCAAACCTACATACATGAAGGCTATATTCAAAGAGAGGCTTATATATGTGTTGGCGCAGAATTTCGACCCGCCTTGCAACCAAACGGGTTCCGCGTTACCACGGCGGCCTGGGAGATCTGCTTAACTCCAGTGCAGGTCCAAATGGCTTGCCTAGTCATGTGCAGAGCGTGCCAGTTGATTTGATCTGCAATCAACAAGAAACAAGTAAACCATGTCAGAAAACAACGGCCGATCGGCCAATAAGCCGATGACACATTGTCATAGCCCAGCCGATAGGGCAAAGCTATATCGGCTTACTCATGATAAAGCAGGATTAAAGCATAGATCTTATCGGCCTTCATCAACATGTTGCTGTCGATTAATGGCATCGGCCGATAAGAACAATAAAGATAACTACACTAGCTAATACTCTAGTGCAAATCTACATGAACCAATCAACCAATATAAACATATCAATCACAGATAAACCCTAGAGAATTATCCATAACAGATGCATTCCTATTAAACAATCCGTTTATGTAGATGACAGATACACATGAAAACATTATAATAAACACGTGTATCAGATAAAATTGGCTGAAGCCCCAATTATATCCTTAATTACAACCGAAAGCAGGCTTTGTGTTAGATCTCAAAACAGGACTAAGGTCGATAGCAACTCAAAGTGTGAATCAAAACCTAACACAAAGCAAATCAAGCCGTCGATCGCTTTTGGGAATGGTAGATGCATTGAACAATCTAACCAAGCATAATAATTAAACCGTCGTCGGCAATAAACCCTAAAACGAATAGATCGCCGGCGAAGCATAATTAAGACGCCTGTCAAGATTACCCAAATCATGATAGACGACGATCAAATCATCGAGGCTTAACGTGCCTAAAGCGACACGCTAGCCCCGACGATGCCGATCGTCGGGAACGAGTTCTTACCTTTGCTCCGGGAAGGCAAGAACTCGTCAAGGTCAACCTCTTGCGAGGGTTGGCGATGCGCCGAAGTAGATTGAACTGGTTTGCTGTATTGGATTGTCCCAGAGTCTATGTACAGACTATCGAGATATTTATACCTGAGATTACAACAGGGTCCATGTAGGACACGATCTTATCTCTAACAAACAACAAGTCTTTGCGGCAGACTTTTGCCACAGATTAGATCTAAACCTACTTGATTTACAAGATACAATTGCCTAAAATCGAGCCTTATCTCTATTTGGCAACTTCCTTGAAGCTTATCCTGAGCCCAAACCAAGCCCACGCTGGCTTTGTCAACTTCCAACCTCTGTCGGCCAATAACCATACAAATCCGAATCGGCCGATACAGCCTTCCTGCCAGCGCCTCATTGAGTCCGATACACTGACCATGTCCGATACGAGACCTGGTTCGACTTCAACTTAGCCCTTTGTCTCTGCTTCGGTTTCCTCCTCCTTCTCCGGGTCGATTACGAAAATCCGCTGTTAACAATATGGTCGGGGTTTTCAGCAGAAAGCTAATTTTAGTTCACAATTCATTTGCAACTCAAGTTGAACAAAACATTTCAACAATAAGGTAAAGCATAATATTCATGGTATGATATCAACATAAATATATAGTAGCATTTTATCACAATCCAATCCGGAAATAGGGCAATCGCATCACTCATATCAATCTCATTATCATTCCAAAACATTTAGTTTCAAAGGCATTTAGGAAAACATAAAAGTATACCCACATCACATCACTATGCCGCTCATGACCGTGAGCACGGCTAATCGATTAGTTTTTATAACTCTGCAGAGCTTGTACAGCTTTACCCACATGGTATGAACTCTCTAGTTTGTCTTGTGCCGGCCAAGCACTACCACACTCTATATGTTGAGTGCGGTCTAGAGGTCATAATGAGGCTTTTACATTAAGTATTGTCTAACCTTGCATGAGCACGATAAGTGTGAATCCACCCTAGGCTTAAGTCCTAGAGTCGTTAGGTGGCGGGCCCACGCCTTAAACCTAACGCCGTGACGGCGAACACATCCGTTCCCTCACGAGGCACGTTATCGTTGTATTGGACAGACTTAGACGCCCATGCCGTGAGGCTGACCATCTGTCCCCTCACGGTAATCACATCCAGCTAGACTTGTTGCTAGCAATAAACTCAACACAATCATTAACACATACATGGGTAGTTCCTATAGATAGCCCACAGTACACTCGTGGCCACTATCTCTACTACAACGGCCTCCCGAATGCAAGGTCAAACAAATGCTTAACTTAATAGGCCAAGGTTATCCCCATAAATAACACATGTGGATGTACGGTAAACATAAGTGGGTGATATGTAGTTCAGTCCTTAAACAACTCAGGCGGACACTCCCCCTATCAATATGCAACTACCACCATATGCATATCACTTGCCGCTTAAGTCTGAAATTTACATTCCTTTTATTTTAGTTCGCAAATAAGCAGAGAAAACATCTCTGTTCATAAGTTTTGAAATGATTCAAATAACATAATAAGTGATCCATAACCATGATTTATCTGTTACTAAGCAAGGCTAAGCATTTGCATTTTATAAAAGCGTAGGGGTTTCCATTTGAGTACAAATAGAGTACTCTAAATCATTCTAAGGTTACAAATATCATGGATAACAATTCTCAAGGAGGATTATGAAACAAATAGGTCATAACTACCTTTTCATCACTTTAAAATAATTTTTCCAAACATAACTATCTAACGCGTGCAACTTTGCAATAGAAAACGTTTGCCCAATAAAAACATAGGATCAAAGTGTTCAAAGGAGGAGGGCATAACTTGCCTTGATTGATGTCCTTACTGGAGTCAGCGAAAGGTTAAATCTTCTCACCAACAACGTAATCGTCTTCTAAAAGAAATATCGATAATCGAATAAATACCAAAACATACAAATATTCAAAATGCTCTAAAATGCATGGATTCACTAGTGTGGTTAGAGGCTGTGGGTTTATAATTTGTGGTGGAGGAATTTCTATTTTATCATTTTGCATTTGTGAATTATAAATTTTTAAAGTTCAACACTAGTAATGAATTAATTAGGCTCTATTTAGCTCTAAGTGCATTTTTGGGTTCAGGATTGGTAAAGTCTTAGGTTACTGCAGCAGAGAGTATATTCTCCATAGTTTAACAAAATTTAGTTCACAATATTTAAAATGAGCATGAATTTATTATGAATTTTACAAGTTATATGACATATTATAAGTCTTACTTATTATACAAATTTTAAATATGTTTCTAGTACTATATGTACTACATTTAAATTTATGAAAACCAAGTCTATGAGATTTATAACCCAACCCATCTGGAATCATATTATTTGGAGTTAGAATGAATTTTGTATGAATTTTATAAATTAGTATATGCTATATGTTAAGTATTCCATATATTAATTTTTAAAGACATTTCTTCTACTGTAGGCATCATGTTTTATCTTACCATATTAAAGTTTACAATTTTGTGAATCCATAGAAATTTGATTCACCCCAAATGGAGTTAAAATGAATTTTATATGCATTTTACAAGTTTCACTCATTTTCCTGTTGTAAAATTATTGTTTTCAATATTTCCTTTAATATTTTTTCAAATTTTAAAGGTAAAGGGTCCACTGGTCAGCCTCTGTACTTTTGCAGAAAAGTCCCTGGGTTTCTAGAGATTCAACCCGAAGTCCCCAGCACATGTCTAAATGCATCTCCATTAAGAGTACTCAAGTTTCTAATTAATTCTTAAGAGGTCCTTGGTCCCACATGTCATAGGTAATATATTTACACAATAGTTCAGAGGGTTTTGTTTCCTCATGAATCAACCCTCGGCTATTTAGATGCGGTGGGGCCCGCATGTCGGCGGCTCGGTGAGGGAGAGACCGAAGGCAGCGGCTGGGCATGGCGACCGACGAGCTTGTCGTCGACGCCGGCGGCAAACGGCAAGGTTTCACAGGGTGCGGCCAAAAGAGAAAAGGTGGAGGAGAGGCTGGCGAACCCGTCGGTGGTCATGTGGTTGGCTGTGGTGGTCGGAGTCGACACCAGCGACGATGTGAGCGGCGGAGTGCTTCGGCGTGCTAGGTCATCTCGGGTTCTAGCTCGGCTCGGTCCAAAATCATGCATGCAATCGAACCTACGGAGATCGTGGATGCTCACTTAAGGTCGCTTTGGGCTCGGCGAAGCTTGGATAGCGGCGGCAACGTGAAGACAACTCCGGCGGCGGTAGAAACAGGCAGGGCGACGGTGACAGTGAGGAGCAGCCAATCTCCTGTCAAAGTGACACTTGCGCAAGGTTAGAGATGCCATAGGGTTGCTATCCGCGAGAGGAATTGCGCCGGAACTCACCCGAGGACGAGAAATCGACGGCGATGGCCGGCGGCCGGACTTGGAGAAGATGAAGGGGATCTCTTCAACAGCAACGTCTCGGCTTGAATTAATTGGGGCTTCTTGCACCTGGGATCTAGATGATGACCCCGGCGTAGTGGCTCGGTTAGGGTTCCACCGGGTCGGCGGGAACGGCGATGCGAACCGCGACGGCGCTCTGGACACCAAGAACACCGACGAGCTCAGCACAAGGTGCTCGACCTGTGCCAAAACAAGGAAGATGGTACAGAGGGTTTAGGCATGGATAGAGGATCGTGTTCCCACGGTTGGTTTGCGGCGAGGCTCACCGGAGAAGGACGACGACGGTGGTGGATCTTGACAACGCCGGAGAAGATGAGTTCTCTCCCGGAGCTCCCGAGATGATCTTGCTAGGGTTTTGGGTGGAACGCGGCGAGGATGGATGGCTTCGTCGGTGGGCAAAGCGGTGCTATTTATAGAGGAGATCGGAATTGCGGTGGATGGTGAGGCGGCGCTCTGGCGTGCTGGCGTGTGTCTGCGACGTGGCAGCCGTTCCTGGCTTGGAGAAAAAGGTGGCAAGCTTGAGTGATTGACTGGTGGGTCCATCAGGGCTGGGCCCCACATGGCAGAGAGAGAAATGGGTAGGTTTCTTGGTGATCTACTGCACAGATGATTTACAAAAGATTTTCCATATATATTTCTTCCTCCCTTCCCTTTTAATGCTATAACTTAGTTTTTGTGCATGATAAATTAGTGTGCATTTTACTGGTAGTAGATAAAACTACCTAGATTCCATTTTCCTTGGTTGCACACAAAAATATTCTATATTTTATTCCCAGGAAAATAAAGAAAATAGGCCTGGCTGAAAATAGATTGAATTTTTAGGAGGTCAAAAATAATAAAATAAATTCTGGAAAAATTATATAAATTCATGATAAATAAGTTAGTATTTGAATAAATTATGTTCCATTTACCTTTTCATGTGATAAAATACATTTATGAGATGGGTGTCGTTTTTGCCGATTAGGGTTTAGTATTAACCTATGGGTCGACTGTTTTGACCTAATTATTTGGGGTAACAAATGTACATATTAATTTATACCAAAATTCCAGTGAGTTATATATATTAAATAGTACCTTCATGAATTTCCTCATGATTTTATATTGCACCAATTATTTTTAACAATTCAATGGGTTCACCTACCCTTAAGTATTATTATTTTAAATGTATAAATGGTAGAAAAATTATATTTTAATTTATATTCAACCAGAAATATTATTTTTAGGCTTTAATTTCATTTACATTTCTATTTTGGATTCGAAAATACATTTTTATTATTTATCTGAAGTAAAAATTCAAAATTTGAATTTTTTGGTATGTTACATCATGTTTGGTTCATTATTGATTCACCGATTATTTAGGCCCAACTAGCACATACAAAATTTAGAGTAAATTTTATTTTGGGCCACCTTATATTACCGATGTTTTGTTTTGTACCACCCTTTAATCGATGTTTTCACTTTGGATCAGGTAATTTTATCCTTGTACTTTGGACCACCCCAACCCTCTTGAAGCATATGAACGATGATTATGCCAGGTCCTACTCGTCGATAAACTCCTATATGTAGACCATTTCTTTGACATATGCCAAGTTGCATGTAGATGGGTAAAAGAGTTAACGGTGGTCCAAAGTCCTACAAAGATAAGATTACCCGGTCCAAAGTGAAAACATCGGTTAAAGGGTGGTCCAAAGCAAAACATTGGTAATAAAAGGTGGCCCAAAGTGAAATTTACTCCAAAATTTACAATACTCCAATAAAAACTGATCAATTACCCATGTTTCAAACTGGTGCTCAAAGCATCAAGTAAGAGTTAAAAATTCAATTTTCCGTGTTCCAAACTACTCCTAACAATAAAGCATGAGGTAACTTTATTCCCTTTCTATGTTGATAGTCTTCCTTGGCCACCCTTAGGGTCCTGGAGGAGCATAGGTAGGGGCTGTCCAAGTGTTAGAATAGAAAGGTCAGCATTAGAATTGCATGAGCTTGGACTGGCATAGCGATGGACAAGGTGCATTGTCGGCACAGGAGGGAGCTGGAAATGAGGTATGCTTTGGCTAAAACTAGGGATAAACAAGGTTATTTGTAAAAGAAAAAAACTCACAGGCCGTAGCGCATACAGACTGAGCAAAACTGCAAGGGTGTAGAAATGAAATTCCAGTGGCATTTGTTGGGTATGAATTAAATTTCACCAACATCAATGGGATTGTCACGTCGTGATAATTTCATCCCAAATTAAAAATTATTTCTAAAAGAAACAATATAATTTATTAAAAGCTTAAAAGAAACCTCAAACACTCAAATACATGCAAGAAAAAATCTAATGTGGCCCAGAGTATTTTTCTTAAATTCTTCATGAGCTTATTTTTAAATTGGTCCTTTAATTTTTACTTGATTTTCCAGAGCACAATGACTAGTTTTAAAGTAGCAAAAACTAATTTCAGAGTTTATTTTAATAAAATAAAAATCTTTAAAATAAACCTTCTCCCTTCTTTGGGCCAAATCCGTCCCGAACTCTCTTTTTCCTCCCTCATCCCGCTTGGCATTTTTTCACTCCTTTTCTTCATCCCATCTTCCTCTCACTCTCTCTCTCTCGAGCCTCCTCTTCCCAGCCTGACCACGCTGGCCTCAATCCCCTCCACCCGCTTGGTCTGCCGCCCTCTTCCCGTGAACCCGAACACCGCCACCACATCGATTCTGCCTCCCCGCTGAACCCCTTCCAATTAATTGTGAAATTTCATATGTAATGCGCAAGAATTCCGCCAACAAATCCCATTCAATCTCGCACTAAATCACCCTCAATCTTTGGATTTATTCTACCCGTTACTCCTCCTTGGATGGCCGGCCTGCGAGCTCCCAAGGCCATTCCTCTCCTCCTGGCCCATAAAATGGTGCCCTCTTCCTCCACTCAATCTTTTTTGCAGCCTCCTCAAGCTCTCAAGCTCTTTCGTCGCCTCCCCACATCTCCCTTTCTCTCTACCGTGCCCACGAGCTCTGGCAACCCCTCCGCGTTGACCAGACCAATGCAGGACCCTGGTGCCGCCACCCTCGGCATCGCAGCCATCTCCTCTGCCCCAGCCACGCCTCTGTTTGTCCCGACGGCAGCCGAAAGATCACCCAGCCGGCAACCAGTGGCGCCGCCGTCTTCCTACTCTGGCCGTCCCTCACCATTGAGCTGCGCATTGCTGAAGCTCTCCACCGCCACCCTCAGAATTGTAGCCACCTCCTCTTCCCCAGCCACTCCTCCGTCCTCACCGGTGAACAGTGAAAAACACCACCGTCCTCTCCTCCGGCAGCCCCTCTCGCCTCGCCGGAGCATCGTCCCGCTGCACCATCGTTGCCTTTGGTTCTCTTTGTCGAGCTTGTCCCCGGGCTGACCTCATCGTCACCTGAAGCCCACAGGAGCACCGTGGACGTCGTCTACCCGAAGCTTCCCTGGTTATCTCTCCCGCCTTGCCAAAGCGTCAACCATTGAAGTCCTCGTCTGTCATCATCGTCCTCAAGTCTGCAGTGCCAAGCCCTCCACTATTCGCCTCTTCGGCAAGCGAGAAGATTGCCGAAGTTGCCTCGTCGGTGTCAAGCCAAAGCATCGTCGCTGCGCTGAGTTCGCCACCGTCAAGTACTTGCCACCAGTCCCCTCCTCGCTGTTTGGCCGTCTTTGTTCTGTGGTGAGGATCCACTTTCCGATATTTTCCTCCCATTGCACTCGCCTTTTGCCATGCTGCTGTGTGCCAGTGACCTCTGTCCCATGCAGAGCCATGTGTTCACGCATGTGGCTACTTTTGTGGCATCCCGTGGGATCCAATCGTTGGTCTCTTCTCTGAGGCTTGCGCATGGGTCTCAATCTTCTTTTCTTGTGGACCGTCTCGGTGAACCCTATTTATGATGAACTAGCCGTTTGACCCATGGGTCTCGGCTGCTGGTCGCTCGATCCTTTCTCTCCTTGAGCACTGATGCATTAGACATAATTTAATGATATAATCATAATTAAGCAATTCAGAAATATCCACTTAAACCGCATATAAATTGCTTAATTTTTGATATAACTTAAAGAACTCATGAATGTTGTGTTTATATACTGTTATCGTTTCCTTCTTAGAGTTGTAGCTTGTTTTGTTGTTCATGTAGCTGCCATCGTTTCGGAGGTTCCTGTCGTGCAGTTCAAGTCCATTGCAGAAGTCTCAGTAGTCCGTTTCATTGAGCAAGGCAAGCCATATCATAACCTGAGCATGTTGAATCCCATTATTGTGAAAACTATATTGCTTTAAACTATTGCATTCACTTTACTAAATTACATTTACGACGTTATAACTGTTTTACTTAGCCTTTTTAATATTTTCTTGTGATGACCTTATTGATTGAATATTTTGTAATACCTTCCACTACTACAGAAACGCAAAAAGTGGACAACACTATAGGTATCGGGAATTATAGAACCGGCACCTATAAAGCTTTTCCCGCTCAAGAGTGTGCCCGTGGGATGCCTTATGGGAGAACCAACACCTATGTGGTGACATAGGTGCTGTCTTTTAATAGGATCCGACACTTATGAGTGTTGTCAGACATAGGTGTTGGTTCCTAATAACAACCAGTACCTATAAAATTGCCACCGGTAACGGTTTTTTAGTTAAACCAACACCTATGTGGAAAAAAACCATCCAGCTACCTGTCCGCCAAAGTGATCTCCTCTCTCCCCTCTCCGCCCTCTCTCCTCCTCTCTCTGTGGCGCCCCACACTATGGTGGTCTAGAAAGTCAACCGGCATAGGCTGGAGGTCACAACCTTATCTGTGGTTACAGTACCAGTCCCAGGATACACGAGCTGGTACTCACAGGATAATAGCGGAACCCAGAAATACAAAGCTTTTATTACAACATTGTTGGAGGTCTCAAACTACTACCGTCGTGGACAAACCCCAGACTGGTAGAAGGACTGAAAGAACAAAGTAAACGCAAGCGGAAACATAACAACAGTGGAGGGTGACATGAAGCAATAAGACAACCATGAATCCACAGGCTAGGCTAGGGAACTAGGCTTGAAACCCAGAGAAGTCGTACTCGACCTGCTCTTGAAAGTAGGCCTCGGCGGAAGGGTCAAGGTATCCTTCTTCTAACTCTATAAATAATAATAGCAAGGGTGAGTACTCAGTGTACTCAGCAAGCCCGGGAAAAATATGACATGCAAGGCCAATAACAAGGGGTGGAACGGTTTTATTTGGAAAACCATGTTTTATAAATCATTTAGTTGTAAACCTCTAGTGTAATAGTTTTTTTTAGTTTCGAAGTAAGGCTCACGCCTCACTCCATTCCACAGGTTGCTTTGCAACAACCTGTCACTGTAGTAATTCAACACAAACACCGTGCCATCTCAGCACTGCTCGGCCATCTCAGCCACACTACCTCGGCCATCTCAGCCCTAACCACACTTTGGTGCCAATCGACACCCCGAGTCACACAGACTCGTTCCCAACCACGAAGGCTGGCCGTCCGCCACGAAGAAGGACTCTGGTAACGGTACCCATTCCAAGAATTAATTTATAAAAACAAACACTACGCTATGAGAAACACTTCACATCCGCCCATGACCGTGGGCACGGCTGTTTAAACAGTTTGACTAATCTCTGCAGAGGTTGCACGCTTTACCCACACGTCGCGGACTTCTCGCATTACCGAACACATGTGGATCAGACATGGCCGACAAAGGAGAGCTCGCTACAAGGATTTTCCATAACCAACCCATAAATATCCCGTGTCCCACAGTTGGGTGGAATCTCTCCACCAAGCATCAGGCCAAATTTCAAGCCCTCATCTACTCAGGCCCCACCGTATGGACTCCGACACATCTCCACTGCAGGAGATTGCCATACTCGCCACCATACCAGTGCTCCTCAACTGCTAACATGCTGGACACCTATGTTTTAGTTATCTACTCGGCCAGGGGCATCCCATTCTACCCGTGTGGTCGCACTGTCATATGTTCAGATGAATTTCCCAAAGGAAACGGTCCTTATGGATAATACGTAGTCAAACCACCAAGGTACTGACTCCCGCATCATCAAGTTTTTACAAAACACTTTCCTCCTTCTTAACCATACCGACATCTCGCCGGGTTTTTAAAATATAAATATCCCAGTTTTTCCACACGACAGAACAATCGTGACCTATAGGTAATCTACTCTGGCATTTTAAATACCAACGCAAAATATGTAGTGGAGTTACAAAGGAATGGGGTCATCAATTCCTATATAATAATGGTGTGACTACTGGGAAGGTCCGACGATCCATACTTGAATCGTGGCCAAAAACAGTGTAACCTAAAGCATGCAATTTGGCAAACAAAATACTTAATTTAAAAATATAGGCGCAATAAATGGTCAAGGGGGCTTGCCTTGTTCCGCGACAACGGGCGGAGCGTCGAACTCCTGTGCGAATCCTCCGTCCGACTCGGGTTCTAAACACGAGAAAACAAACAATACATAAAACCACTGCTAAACCAAAACAAAACACGAAAAAGACAGCGTTAATAAATAGAGGGGAATTTTAGAAAGATTTTGGAATTTGAACGGAGTCAAACGGAGTTCGGGATGAAAAGATATGGATTTTTGAAGTTTTTGGAGCTTTTTGGAGGGTTAAAAGAATAGAGAGGAATATTCCAGGGAATATTCCGAGTGGGGCCCAGCTGTCAGGTCAAAGGAGTCAAAGGAGGGAGGAGAGATGTGGGCCCGTGGGTCCCACTCCTTTTCTTTCTTTCTTTCTTTTTTTTTCTTCTCCTTCTTATCTCCTTCTCTCTCTCTTCTTTCTTTTCTCTGCTCTCTTTCTTCTCTCTTGTTTTCTCTGCCGCATGGGAGAGAGGCCGGGAGGGAGGCGGCGAGCTGCGGCGGGCTCGGCCAAAGGGGGGGGTGCGGCGCGGCGGCGGCAGGGAGGGGAGGGGCGGCGGCCGGCGCGGTGGGGGCGGTGGCCCGGCGCAGGGAGGGGGCGCGACGGCGGCGGGGCGGCTGCGCGCGGCGGGGGCGGCGTCGGCCGGCGGCTGCGCGGCGCGGGGCCGGCGGCTGGGCGGCTGGGCGGCAGGGGTCGGCGGCTGGGCGGCAGGGGGGAAGGGCGGCGTCGACCGGCGTCCTGGCGGCGCGGGGCCGGCGGCTGGGCGGCTGCATCGGCGCCGAGCGGTGGGGAGGGAAGGGGGCGACTCGGCCGGGGAGGACTCGGGCAGGGAAGGGAGAGGGAGGAGTTGGGGACAGAGGAGGAAAAAGGAGCTTGGTCGTGCAGGGGAAGAGGGGAGGAGGCCAGTTTTTGGAAGAACAGGGAAGCTACCTCGACGCAGTGTACTCCGCGGCCTCGACAACTCGGCTCCGGAGCGGTGAAAATGGAGTGGTGAATCGGCTGAGGAACTCCACGGTAAGTCTGCTCGGGTATTTATGCTGCCGGAGTGATTCGGGAGTAGAAACTTGGCGACGAGAACGTCCATTAATGTCTCTGTGTTTGCTTCTCCGTCTACAGACTCCAGCTGTTGTCGTTGCCTGGCTTGCTCGGCGAGCGGCGCGGAGCGGTGCCTAACTTCGGCGGAGAAGACGGAGACGGTGCCAATCCTTCACTGTGTACTGGCAGGACGGTGCCTAACCGTCGGTTCGCAGGGGGTTTAGGGAAAATAGGGACAGAGACAAAACATGCATGCACGAGTGTTGAATGAGCCTGAGTGATTTTTCCTGGCTTAATGGAAGTGCAGAGAATCTCTGGGTGAAAAAGGACTGATAAACACCAGGCGGTAGAGGTCCAAAATATTTTGGAATATTTGGACGGAAGGAAAAAAAATGATTTGATACGACCGGGGAAAATAAATAAAAACAAAATTAAAACTAACTTGGGAAATAAACAAAAACAAAATTAAAACTAATTTTGAAATTTTTGGGGATTTTGAACGGAAAGACAGAGCGACGTTAAACTGCGGTTTTTTTAGAAAAATGCGGGCGTTACACTCTCCCACCCCTCTCTCTGCACCACAGTAGCCGGCTCCCCTCTTTGTATTCCTTGAGGGTGTCGTCCCCCTCGATGCAGCAGCTCCTACAGGCAGCTCCGCTGGCTGTCCGTCGGCAGCAACCACAGGATGATCCATAGGCTGCGGCGGCTCCCGCGCTTGGATCCGCAAGCTACGACGATGGCGGCTCCCGTGGGCGAATCTGCCGGCTGCTTGATGAAGCGGGCTCCCGTGGGTGAATCCGGTGGCGGCGGCATCTCCTGTGGACGGATCCAATGGTGTCGACGGCTTCCACAGGTGGATCCAGTGGCGACGGTGTCTCCCGCGGGTTGATCCAGCAGCGTCGGCAGCTTCCGCGGGTGGATCAAGCAGTGGCGGCATCTCCCGCAAACTGATCCGGTGGAGGTGGTGGCAGAGTTCTCCTCTGTAATTGGTTCTCCTTTGTAGTGAGCGACGATACCTCATTTGATTTGGTTTTTGATGAATGCTTGGTGTGAAATTGTTGATGGATATCCGGTTGAAATTTTTGTGATTTGTGCTTTGGGGGATGTTGTTGGATGGATCGATGTTGGTCTGGGGGTGATAGGGAGCGGCTTGATGTGTCGGCTCGATTTGAGCCGATGCATCGAGCCGGCCTTTTTTTACATTCGTGTAACCTCAAAGGTGTCGGTTCCTAAACCGCATCTTTGATTCCTCCTCTCAGTACCGTCTGGGAGCTGTCAGTTGGGAAATCTAGCACCTATGTAGGGTTTGCAACCAACATCTATTACATTTTCAATAGTGGAGTTTGATAGCCCTAGAAAACAAAAACTCTCTAGTGAGAATTCTATATGTGATGCTTACTAATAATTTTAGGATTATGCTTAGAAAGCTCGATTAAAAAGTTATAGATGTTTTACAATACCTAGACTTTGAAAATGACAATATAGTCTTGATTAATGAGGGATTAGAGGCTTGTTAGCCTAGACATGTTGGACTCCCTTTCAAAATTTCCAAACTTGTTTTTGGCTATGCTTGAGGTGTTTGGTTCTGTTAGTTGCACCTCAGCCATCATAAGGACCTGTCTTCGGGCCTCTATTGCAAAGCATATTTCGTACAACCACATGTCTAGTGGTAAGGCTTAACTCGTAGCTTAATACAGTCGTAAACAAAATGACACAGATAGGGGTGGATAAAGTCCTAGCTAGGCTGATGTCTTTGGCAAATGAAGGCCTAGAACGGGTCGAGATGCATGGGTGCATAGATTGCTTGTCCCTGGGTATACTGGCGGGGGACAATGGTCTATGTTTGTCCTTTTGTTTAGGATTGTGCTAAGTGAAAGGTTATGTCGTGTTCTTTAACTTGGGTTCCATGACCATGGGACACAAGGTAAAGATGCGTCTTGTGGGTAAAGTTGTATAGCTCTTATCAGAGTATAATCTATTCGCATAGTCGTGTCCTCGGTTATGGGCAAGGGCAGCATTATACCCAAGTTAGAGATTTTACTCTGTTAAACTGGATTGCTTGAAACTACGACCTGATGGGCTGGGTTAAGGCAAGTTCGTGTAGGTGTGCGGCTTGAGTAATATTGAGTAAATTTCACGAAGCTACAGATACTTTGGCTAAATTATTGCAAAACTATAGATTTAAGGTAATGCATCACAAAACTATAGATTTAACAATAAATTTATCACAAAATTACAGGTTTAACACTAAGTATCACAAAATTACCGATTTAATAATAAAATTATCACAAAACTATAGATTTAGGGGTTTAAATCCTTAGCACTAATGTTATGTTTGAGTTATAATGTCCAAGTTTTATAATTAAATTGATATAAACCTGTAGTCTTGTGATAACTTTGTTACTGAATCTGTAGTTTTGAGATAGTCAATCTTATATCTATAGTTCTGTGATAATTTTAGTGTTAAATTTGTAGTTTTGTAATATATCATGTTAAATCTATAGTTTTGTGATAATTTGGCTAAAGTACTTGTAGTTTTATGAAATTTACTCATTAATATTTTGACTAGATTGGAATCATGCTTTCAAATGTGCTTTAAAATTTAACTGTTTGAAAGCTAGTTGTATGCAAAACTTAACCCGTAATATATTACTCCTAGTACCCCTTGTATTATGTGCATATTCCAGTGTGGCTTGCTCATTACAATAGTTATACTCATTCTTGCTTAATCTTTCCCCCTCTAGTCAGAGAAGCTTTGGAGAAGAAGTCTTAGGTGGAGTCTTGGTTTATACCCTAGTTGAACGCTTGTGATGATGGAGTCGTAGGCCCGCTAGTCCGCTACCGTTTATCTTTTGTTGTTAGGCTTAATGCGCCTTTGTAATAATGTAAATACTATCATGACAATTAATAAAGATGTGTCTTTTGTATCATGTTTGTTGTGGTACACCCCAGTTTTTCTGGGAAGAATTAAAACGCAAGCATTCAGGAAAGGTAATTTTCGGGCGTGACAGGGATAGAAGAAAAAATCAAGTGCATTTATTGAGAAATTTTCTCAAGATCTCCAAACATACATAGGTTTGTACTTTGACTAATTAATAGCTATGGCCAGTGCATAAAAAGCCAGACAATCGTATTGCTCAATCAATGTGACCATTTGGCCCTTAGTACATTTGCGTGCTACAGTTACATATACGTACGCATGCAGGCTGATGAGTGGGGTGTTAGATATTAGATATTTTTATGTAGCCAGACATAGTACCAAATTAAATGAAATTTACCTAGGTCCACGTCATGTGCTTAGCTGTTTTGGATTGGATGGATATATTTGTTAAATGTAAGGAGAAATGTGAAACTAAACATGATATATGTGCTGTAAAAATGTATTTGGTCACAACTTTTGATTTAAGTATGTCGGTTATGTGAAAATTAATGGCAAGAATTACCTCAGTTTTGCTAGAAAGGTATATCTCTCCCCATCCACCTGTCCTAAGCTGCTTTGACAAAATAAAGTTGCATGCTTTTCTAATGGAAGAGCTATTTTCGTATGTTCTTCCTGCAGCAACTAATCCTTTTACGGCAAAGAATGTTCCATAAGTGAAACATATACCCGAAGTACCAAACCTGTCAGATAGTTAAAAAGTAATCAAGCTATTGATTGTAAACATCACAAAACAATAATAATATGTAGCAACAAACAAGACAACAACCCATGATCCATCCTTCCTTTGTTTGTTCTCAATAAACTTGGAAACATTTTTAATACATTTTTCAATCTCTTCTTTGCGGTACACTGGATAGCGCTCACTATACATGATCAGAGCTTGAAGTACCGATGATGTGGATTCAATGGATCTATCAATTAATTCAAGCTAGTTGAGTTAGCTCTCCACACATGTTGTGAGGTGAAACAAATGGCATTTTCTTCAAACAAGAATGCATCCTTACGGATAAACAACAACAATGTTCAGAAAACTTTCAGACAGGTTGAGAACCTATGAAAACAAAATCAAGATTGTCCTTATATTTCTCTCTCTAAAAAAATAGACTAGTGTAAACTTAAAGTGTAACACGAGTAAAACAAGAGTAACATTTGGACAATTCTCAATAAATATAACATATTTGCAATAAGTGGATGCGTGTCAAACCAATAGAATGTCAATCCTTATAATGAAAATATATTTTGCCCTTACAAAAGAACAGTTTGCATATGCAGAGTTTGTATCTTTTTATGCAGTGTGCCATTTGCAACAACTAGGCCCATTTATTACTACTAAGCTATTATTGTAACAGGTGAGACAAAGCTATTTTTTTGTGAAAGGTCTAGGAATTACTATTATGTTGTAATTAGACCATTTTACCTCAAAAATAAATTTGAACTCAAAACCCTTTCAATTTTTTTTATAATTTCATTTGTAATATGGAGCTGAAGTTTTATGGTTTGCTTCTGGGTTTTCATTCTTCTTCTTCTTCTTTTTCCTATATGAGCATTTTTACATGATTTAAATATGATGGATGCACTTGTTTTACCACATTAATTACCTTAAACCGAAGTAGGACTATATTGTACTTACCTCTAACCAAGGTGTAGTTCTCTTGCACTCATATGTAGAAAAGGTGCCATCTTTATTCTTCAAACAAACAAAATAGGGATCAAAACAATGGCATGAAATGTTATACACTTGAATTGCACTGTTTTAGTAGAGGATGGAAATGTACAAAACTTAGAAAATCATCAGCAAAGTAACCAGAAAGCATATTTAAACCTAACAAAAATTTGCAGGAGTGATTGTGGTACTCTAGTTTGCCACTTAAACTTTGCTTGAAGAGCATAAATTTGAGACGAGAAAGTTGAGAAACTCTTTTTCAGCTAAGATTATTTTTAGCCATAGTTACCTAGGCTAAAATTACTTAACAAGTTACAGTAATATATGACCAACATGCCGAAGTAAGAAATGGCATATTCATGCTACTCGTGCAAACAGCACCAGTTTTTCCCTAATAATGTTGAACGAGAAATCTATCCTACACCATCGACTTTGTTATGGTTCTACATCATAGCATCACGTTTTCCCTTAACTTCTATTTTATACCATCCCCATTTAGCGTCCACTAAAGGGGCTGTGTTAGCCTAGAAGAATGACCTGATTAATTGGACCTAAGTGAGTGTTGGAAAAATCATGGAAAAAATATGAAAGCATCATTTTACATGGTGCGAAGAATGACACTATGTGGAACAGTTGAACTTAATGACACCATGTCTTTTCTTATGGGTTAATAAAGCTAGTGTACCACCATCACTTCTGAAAATATTTCTTAGGTTTAAATTTGATTTGCGGGGATTAACACTAGAAACGGAGGGGGAGATGGTCTTTACTGATGGGTTAATAACAGCTTTTTTTCACTGTCACTTGATGGGGATGGCATATAATATAAGGAAATTTTGATAGTATAAAATAGAACGCGACATAGTTGATGGCATCGGATATATTTTCTCATGCAAATTTTTGTTACCCTCGTCCCGGCAGTATTGGGCCGCCTAAAGGCATGTTTCAGCAAAGCAAGTAGTAGAAAATATGGCTCATGTACTCCATCTGTCCCAAAATATAAGGGATTTTGGGTGAATGGGACACATCCCAGTACTACGAATCTGGATAGAAAACCCGTTCTATTTTATACTATCAAAATTTCCTTATACAGAGAGAGTATTGTATAGACTAGGCCCTACCCAAACATAACCATAGGATCAAAGTTACACATCAACAATTTTAACATATTCTGAATGACCTTCCTAACTTGTCAGCTTGCAAAATTTGCATTAACCCAAAAAAATTGGTAGGTTCTAGCTCACATAGGTGCATACTTGAATGTGGTGTGGTTACAACACATGGGTTTATATGCCGGTGTACCATAAATACCTCCACTAATGAGCAAGTGTATTGCATTCACCTACTCCATTAATTAAGGGTGGATGCTCTTGTCCCTCAACACCGCACCACAAACACAACAGATACCCCTGGGCCAAACGTCCATAACCATAGTCATCGATGTAATGAAATTTATTCTCTAATATCACCTGAGAAAGACCTAGCTTCAAAATCTGCATCAACTCAACCCTTTGCGTAGCTGTAGGCCCACGTACACATAGCAGCTCGCTTACACTTTTGTCTTAATGTGCTGTGAAATGTTTAGTCCTAGAGCTATTGTCGGAATAAGTGAGATTATATGCTAGTACTAACCCATTTAAATCTCCATATATGATACAAAATGGCCCACACAAGACTTCATCAATAGACCGGGTATTCTTTGCTCAAATTATTTCTTTATTGCTCTGAACTTGTGCAACGATGACAAAGATGGGAGGATAATTTTAGAAAACTAGATACATGAACATGCCGAAAAATTCAAGTACAAGTTATACCATGAAAGAGAGCATGACATCCACTGCGTCATACAACCTTTCTCCGTCTATGGGATCTCCCGCGACATTTGGAGAGATATTTGATAGCATAATGCCTAAAGAATATAAAAGTAAGCATTAGGAGAAACAAAATATAACATGTACTTTGGAATCAACGAACGATGAAATATAAAAGTTTGTATAGATGAGCAATTCAACAAATATAATGTATCATCATGGTAGTTGTACAAGTACATCAATAGACTTGTTTGCCACAATGTGATAACATATGCAATACATAAATTAGAAGGCATCAAGATTCAACACCAAGAACATTTTACTATGCATATGATTTTTGCTATATGTTTCTCTTTCTTTAATTCACATTTATTGGTATTTTTAGACTTTCAAAGATATTACAATAACACCTACTTCCTCCATCCCAACATATAAGCATTTCTAGCTATGAGTTTGGACAATCGTGTGCCTAGATTCATAGCCAAAAGTTGCTATATTTTTGGACGGAGGTAGTTGATGTTATCCTTTTTTCCACTTGACATTACACTTGACACTACACTAGCAACAATTCTGTCACCTCCAATTAGCATGCAAAATTGGACCTTTACATCATGCAAGATGTAATCCACAACTTCTAACTTATGCTTAATGCAGGCAAACCACCTATGGGGCAAGCCCATGTATACACAGTTTTTACTTCGTGTAAAATGGTTAATCTACAAGGGCCTTGTTTGTAATCTGGCGATTTATATGTTTTCCCAACCTATCTCACCCATCTATGAAGGCCTGGTCTTATCATACTACAACACCTTGGAATCACCTTAGTAACTGGCCCGCTCAGAGCACCCATTCATCCAATTAACACAAAACAAAGCCACTTAACTATTTGAAGGTAGGTGGTGTTTTGATATATACCACACTTCTAGAGGCAATTAAGTTAACAAAATCAATATTTCTCCAAAGCAATTAAAATGGCACAACTGTATTTTTTTAATTCCATTAGGAAAGAATGTTTCACAAATTTCTAAAGAAAAACAATGTGACAACTAATATGCATTCACCTTAAGTGCTTCAGCAGTACAATCAGATACACACCATCCATAATCTGTTGTTGATAGTGTCCATGAACCTTTTGATCTATGGCGGTAACAAGCTCCATTGTCTGAAGTGTTTTCAAGGACCTAAAAGGAAAAAAAAGGACATCAAAATCTACTTTGAAAATATTGTTCCCTTTTGCATTGTACAAGAATATATCAAAAGTAGAACAAAACACATAACCTCTGACTTTTTTATGAACCCATGTGCTTTTATGAGTGTTTGACTAAACTCATTAACAAGGTCCGTTGAACAATAAGCGTGAACAATAAAAGCTGTTTCCCAGCTTTGACAACCATCATACAATCCATTAGTAAAATAAATCAACATTGTTTTTGTAAATAACTTAAATAGAACAAGGTCTATTAATATTTTATATAGTATATACATGCATTTTTCTTGAATATTTCTCATCAAAGACAAGCATAGAAACAGTCTAATGAACACATCATTCCAAACATATGAATACTAATAAATTTAATAAATTATGATAAATAGTTGTAGCATCTCCAATAAAACCATAGGAAATATTCAACCGGCTGAGTGAGAAACTTCCTTTTTCGTATAAACAATAGTATCGCTATAATTCCAAGAATAATTATGTTATCCTACTTAAATACATTTTAAAACCCAAGGTACATTTTCAGTAGGCACAAGGATTTACGAGGTTATAAACAATTTTAGAAAAGAATAAGTATGTTATCCTACTTAAAAAAAGTGGAAATAAGAGTGCAAGAGACACAAGATCTAGTCAATACGGTCAAAGAAGGTAAACATAAATAGTGCAACACCCACAAATTCCAAAATCGGCATTAGCACAACTCTTCTATTGAACAAGCCAACCTATGCACCTACTTACACTTTTGCCCTCGCTTTATGTAAAAGGATTCACTTAAACACTTAGATTTATATAATGGCACCAGTGTTGTAGAAAATGTATGTACACTTCTCTGGTAAAAGCCCATGTGTACACAACACCTCACCTACACTTTTGCCATCGCTTTTCCTACGAAGTATGCAGATGGGAGTGAGTGCTGACAGTGTGTAGATGTTGAGTGAATTGTTTACAGATGTTAAAATGATGCAGAGTCAACTCCGCTCAAAACTGGATTAAAATTGTTGGATGTTACATGTATATGCAATCAATATAACATCAAGTCAACAATACAAAAGGTAGCAATGCTAACAATACAACATCTGCACATCAAGTCGTTGTGGCCTATAGACATCGACAATTAGGAAGCTGGAACGAAAGAAGGGGCAATGGCATATGGTGAGCTAATACCATGCGAGGCAAAGGGCATCAATGCATCACCCACTATGTGCTTGCGTCGGCATGTGGCAGCAGCCATGCAACTAATACATGACATGAGAACAAATTGACGAGGAGTCTAGGTTAGCTGATGGGGTTCGGCTATTTGATTCACCAGCGGATGTTGTATGGAATACAAAAATTCGATCATCCACTAAATAGTCTACTGAATAATCCGATGGACTCGTAAGATCCACTACTGTAGAACACTAGATACGTCACATCCTAAAACTGGCACATATGAGGTGTTTCTACCCACCTAAGTCCCTTTGGCTAGGCTCAAATTAAGAAAGGGCAGGCACCAATAATCCCACCAAGTCATAAATCACAAGAAATAAATGGACCATGCGGGAGGCCGAGCAGCTGAGCGTCAACTGATGTCCCTCAATGATGAGGAAATCATTGGCTTAGATACGACCATGCCTATATTAAACATCAACAAAACAAAGGTGCATGATTTCTATATAAGATTTACTTGTTTTATATTTGAACAAAAGTTGCTACACCATGATTTTGCCATATTTTCATTTATAGAGGTGTTTGCATGGATCAAGCGAAGGAGAGCAAGCGTATGGAGACAACGGATGATCAATTTGAAGTTGATTGGGAACCTTGTGAAGTCCTTCCCCAAGTCTACTTCAATGCAACCATGTCATTTTTGGGTCACAAAAACCAAGAGATAATATTCTACATGATTTGGATTCGGGTTCGGGCCTCATGACAACATCAACTTCAAACAGAACTAACCACTAATTCAAAAGAACTCTTGGAGATCATGAGTACTTGTTCAATAGCTTTTAAAGTCTACCTTCAGATGGTTTTAATCCCACGTCAAAATTCCTTCTGAGCTGTTCGGAATCATAAAACAAGCCATGTATCTCATCTAGTCTGAGTTTGTTATGGGCCTTGGGCCTTATAATTGTATCGTGGGCTAGGCCCAAGGGGTGTGCGCCCTAGGGTTAACCCTAGAACAGGCCAACTTATATATATTCAGTAGCCATTGTTGTTTAGAGTTGGCTTTTGCTTAGATTAGTCTATCGCCATATGCCACAATTTCTCTATTGACAAGTCCAGTTTGTGGAACCCCAACTTCGAGTGCTAATCATTCATCTGCAATTCAGATTGTGTTCTTTCTTGTTCCTGTGAGTTTTCTTCGATTGCTTGCAGTGATAAAACCTTTGTGGTGAGGTCGACTACATGAGAGTATGGTTGATAACAACTAGATACGTGGGTGTAGCTATTACGAGGTGACGATCGCTGATCGGAAACCTCAAATCATGAACGTCTTCACGTTGCCAAATCGAACCTATCGAAAGATCGGACACATAGGCGCATCACTCAAGAATCAAACATGGTGTGTTATGCCGTGGATGACATCACTGTACAGACTCTGTGCATGTGGCATGTGCCCCTACAAACCATCACTTAGAGGTGGCACGTGGCATGACACATTCTGTAGGGATGCATACATGGCATTTTGATACCATAGGGCTACTCAAGTAGAGGACATGCCAAGAAGAAACAGGGTGTACCAGCTTGATTTACCTCTAGAGGAAGGGGTAAACACTCTAAGTGAAGTAGTCTATAACATAGTCATGTGACACAAGCATTACATTTTCGTCCGTTCCAACAATGGTCATATGTGATCCGTTTTCTCCCCTACACTCAAACATGTTGTTGCTGGATTACTAAGATTAATATGATGGCATCAGTCTTGTGGAAACGACCATGTTGGTTATTTAATCAACCATATATAGGTAAGAAAACTATCATGTTAGTGAAATATGAGCCACATTGTTGTTTGTGAATGCCAAAAATTATGTTCTTAGCGATTAATCGGCTCTAGTTTGAACGTGTTAGTTTACAGGTTACCCAAAAAACACAATGCCTGATCTACTGCAAATAGTGTTGCATATACATCTTTTTAATCACACATTTTACTTTGAAATAAAATGACAAAAGTGCATCACTTACATTTGAAGTGAAGTATATGCTAAAGATAATATGTGAGGTTGAGAACTATAAAACACTGGAATGTGTTGTGATGGCTCATCAACATGAAGCAGAGAATGTTATATGTCATACAAATGAAAGCACCTAGTTTGACAATCTAATGATATTGTTATAGTGTCAACCTGCCAGTTGCCTATGCTAGAAAAATATGGACTCAAGATGGATTGTGTCCTACTATATGGTACTCGATCTAATGTAAAACAATGTGACGAACCAATTTCTGTAGTGTAGGCAACAGCATGCGTGCAGGCACCACCATGGTAGCCAAAGATAAGAATAAGTGCCACATAGCTGTGATTGAATTAAAACGAGTGATTTTCCTTATTGGCCACTCATGCTTTATTGCGAAATAGCATATGGCTTTTATCAAACTCTGTATAAGTCAAGTACTTTTTTAGACAAGTAACCACAGGAAAAAGGATGTAAAAAAATTATAGAGAAATAGCAAGATCTGTAGTACCTGTGCCTTCATGCCATCTTCTGCAACCCACAAATAATCATATATCCTTTGGAAGATGCTACTTGAATGCATGGATTGTCTATCCAACAACAAATCATATTGAGTGCCTAAGAACATTAGAAGTTGTTAATTAGCCGCTTACAAACCAGATAGGTGTAATGAAAGATACTACAATTCAACTTTCGGAAAGGAGATGGCATATAAGTAGAATTCATATTAGGAGTGGCAGTAGCAACTGATATGTGTGGGTTGACAGCAGAGATAATATGTTGACAAGAGTAATGCCGCTAATAGAAAAAAAAAGAGATGGACTTAGCTTAACTTGTTCGAAAGGTCAGTACTGGTGCAAGGATGCAATGAACATGTTGAGGGGTGAAGGAGCAAGAATAGTTCCATAATGTATATGAGTGATTAATGAAACAAGTGGAGTGGAAGAAACAACGAAGTGTCACGAAGGTTATACCACAAGGTCATTGTACTCTAGTCTATCAACAACATTCATGCCTCATTTGGCATGGCAGTAATTAGTGGAGGTTGAGCCCGTTTCCCCATCCACGAGGAGGACATTCGACCTAAGGGTAGAATTACTTGGTTCGCTCAAACAATCCCTTTGGCTCGGCAAGGGCAGCAAGCAATACACTTCTTGTTCTGCTAGTAGATTCTACATCCTTTTGTTTTGTCATGGTCTGATACTCCGGTATGCAAGTAACGCGACAAACATAGCCTCCAGGTCAGAATTTTAGATGTGTTATTTTGGGGTCCACACATCATGAATTTAATGTGTTACTTCGAATAAACGTGTTGTTCTTGATTCATTTGCTATGCCAGCAAAGAAAACTAATGTTCTTGATTTTTAGTTAATGTGAGAACTTTTTTTAATTTATTTGCATGAGTGATATGCATTTAGATGACCAATTCATAAATATATTGCACCTCTTGTTGTCTATGATTCTCTAATTTAGTTAGTGGATTCCCAAAAATAGGTTCAAGTAGTGTTGATAGATGCCGATGCATTAATTGTGTTGGTTTTTATCTCATATGTAGGCCAACTAATGCAATCGTGAGCCCTTTACCTTGTACTCCCTCCTTCCATTTATATATCATGTTGGTTAGTTAAAAAATAAACTAACCAGCATAATATATAAGTGGAAGGAGGGAGTATTATATATTCATAGCTAAGATAGTAATTTTGAGTTGTGACATCAGTATCTCTTAGTTGTATAGCAGTTGTTTGTTTTTAAGGTATGTAGTAGTCCTTAGTATTATGTGACTTCAGTAGGCATTTTTTTTATTATTCTCCATGTACTTATAAAATTTTTTATTCAACATTTTTGTGATTTATATAGCTTTTATAACTTCCTGAACAATTTTCATATTTTCTGTGTTGTTTAAAAATGTACCTTAACATTGGAATTTTTTGGAATTTCCTATCATGTTTTTAACTTTTCAATTTTAGTGCGGGTTTACCCATCCCAGTCTAGGCTGTCCATACTACGCAAACAAGCAATCAGTTATCTCTAGGTGGATGAGCCGGGAAGTGGGATTGGAGGGGAGCTTGGAAGGGAATTGGCTGTAGGCTGGGGATCAACCTAACCCTCCCCCCCCCCCACGCGCCCGTTTGTTTACCCAAGGGGTATGTAACTAAAGCAAGCAAACTGTAAACATTGCATACATTACCTTGTCAATTGGACATATGCCAATATATTTTGTACATTCATCTTCATAACGAATATGTTTCATGGGGTTATTCAGCGCTGCATGTCTTAAGTTATTAAATGGCCAAAGGTTCAATATTGGCTCCACAATTTTGCTAACACAAGTCCAACAACATTTTGTACAAATGATCATGGATAACGAAGGTCTTCCTGCAAGCAAAACAAAAACAGAAGACAAATGTTATGTACTTTATTTTCAGTTCCACACATACTGTAGAAAACACAGCTTAAGCTAACTTCTTAGAAAATCAATGAGGAAGGCTAGGTGGATAAAACTTTGGGCACTAATATCTAGAAAAAGAAATCTACTTTAGAATCCTCAGATACAGCATTGTGTCAGTGTTAAGAATAAGGCATACCTCCTATACATGGGTTCGTGGTATACGAAAATACCATATATCTAATAGTATACAAGAAAATATCCTTTGATTAAGGAAATAAGACAGATAAAGAAGGAAATTATCTTCCCGAAATAGAAGGTGTTCTATATAAGGAATAAGAAGCAGAGTCCTACTTGGACACTACAAGAACTACTCAGATTGTATCCATATTTATCTTCCTAGTTCTACTTAGACAAGAGGACATCCGAGGGTATAAATACAAAACCCCCTAGAAGGAGAAGGGACTCAGAATACAAGCCAACACAACCTAGACAAACCCAATCTAGAGCCATAAAGGCCAACATGAGGAATCTAGAGTTACCTCTAATCTCGTCGAGTTCATATTCGAGGAAGAAAACTATACTAGCCGTCAACTACGTGTGAGAGCTCCATGCCGCCAAGCCAACGTTTAGATTATCCCATATATTGTACTTGTGTGATATCAATATATAAAGGCAACACCGGCTTTGGCCAATAGGAATAGGGTTATTACCTGTCAGTTAAGGAGCCCAAACCTGTATAAAAATCTCTGTCTCCTGTCTCTTTTACCTCAATCTCGCGTATACCTGGTTCCAACAATCCCCATACTCTACAAATACCGTGGTCGACGTATAGCCTGTTGACACATTGATACTCTAACTTTTATCAGCTAACTTCTATTCTTTCACTTGATACACAAAAGACTTGCCTATTATTGCATTAAGAGACAAAATTTCATTTTTCACCCTTCAACTACCAAAGCCATTTGTGTTTAACAATAGAGTGGATTTGGATTAGGTGGAATTCAACTGCATCCTAATTATTAACATGACTGTATAATGAATTAAATAGTTACAAATTTTGAAATGATGACATATGAGTGCAATCATTTTGAAACTCAATAAGATTTTTAAGATGTGTGAATGTTGATGTTGTTAGTTGTAATCCGATAAGGAAAAGTTTACAACTTAAAATTCTATGAAGGACTGAAAAGCAATCTTAAACATAAAAACCAGACAATATTCAAGAACAAACTTCTCAAAACGCTGCACTTTAAGGCTGTTCAATTATAAATGACTGTTACCTTGAGAGTTATCCAAAATGGATGAACTAAAAAATTGAGAAGGTGGAGGCCATGGTTCTTTCTGCCATAGCATCTTGGCATTTTGATAGTCAATGGCTTGTAGTGCAATGAGAGAAATTCTCATAATGCTTGAATCCCAGTGTATATATTCTTCCGAAACTTGCATAATCTGATTTTCGGTTGCCTCAGATAAACATCTATACAAGCAGTGCTCGAGTAGCTCTTGTTTCTTCTTGTTTCCAGGACTAAAACCATTTCTTTGCTAGGGTAATATCTTTGTCAAGCAATGATTGATCACCTTCAGTTTCATATTTCCAGGGGCAGAGCCCATCTCTACTCCATGAAAATACCTCAAGCACTTGATTGCCATCCGAACAAGCCCGCCATAGTGGCCTACACAAACACCATATGCTCATTGGAATGTCCTTGGTCTCACAGCACACAATCACATTGACCATGGAGTTTGGCACCATATTTTGAAGCCAAGGGGTGAGATGCTCCCCTGGTAGCTCGATATTCTGTGACATTTCAACAAATGCAAGAACTGATGATTCATTGCTTTCGTAAGACGTTTCGTGGACCAGATAATTTTCATTCATCTCAATCAATGACACACCGCCAATATGAATGAGCACATAGACCTCTTTTTTTCATGGCCCAATATATTAGGCGACGAGCGACGCGAATTCATGACACCCACTTTATGACACGTTGGCTTGTGCCCTTCCTTTCTGTGAAAAATGAGGCTGTAATGGGCCTGGTGCTGGATGAAACGTCATTGACATATGTTGGAATTGAGACAGAGCTGGCATCCAGAGAAGTTGTTATGGACAAAGAGCTAGGCAATGCCGTGGACGCAGCCATCAGCAAGCTAGTAACATGTCCATTGCATATTGACAAACACCTGACGGGCGCCACCGACATAATGTCATTGGAGCACGATTGCATGTGCTTGACATCCAGGAAGCAACAACCATTGTAAATGCATGTGGAGATTATGGGTACCGGATACCCTCACGGTTAGCTTATCCGACTTACCATAGGGGATAGGTTATGCTCCGTGATTATGTAAACCGGCTATAACTTGGGTATTACGTTACCATTGAGATAAGGTAACGGCCCATAGTCTATAGTTGGTAAGATTGAGGAGTCCGATTTAGAGTAGAATAGGTCTCCGACTTGTAAACCCACCCTCCGGGACTATATAAGGAGGGTAGGGTGTCCCTTGAGGGGCATAGGGAAAAATATACGGACAGATAGAAAACTTGCGAGAGCCCCTATTGAAAGAGATCAAGAGATCAATAAACACTCGGCGGATCGAATCCCCGAAACAGGAGTAGGGTATTACCTCTCATTAGAGAGGGCCTGAACCTGTCTAAACCTTTGTCCCGACTAACCCATTGTGTTTGGCACTTGACTGCTACCCCCAGATTGATATTGCCGAAACCAAGTTTCGACAGTTGGCGCGCCAGGTAGGGGCTCTGCGTCAAGTTCTTCTTCAACATCTCGTCGACAAGCGCAATGGGATCTCCATCAAGCTTCGTCGACTTCGTCTTCGCCCCTGGGCAGGCGCTTCGCTTCGGCGAGCTTGATTTCATCACCGACAAATTCGGTAAGCTCTCTCTTCTCGACTCGGATTCGAACCAGTCGGGAAGGGAAAATTCCTTGGCGCCGCTCGGGTTACCGGGCGACGCTAAAATCTACCATAACCTCTCATCTTCTGAGTTGGATCCGATCCACTCGGGGGAATCTTCTTCATCGCCTTCGTGCTGTCCCCCGGCCCCAAGGGAGGTCGCGGTCATACTCGAACGACTCGGGTCGTACTCATCTACGGACCTTGACGAACATCTAAGCTCCACCGACTTCGACGACCTCTACGACATCTCCACGGACGAGATCAACAGCTACGACGCAGACAAAGACTACTACGATCCGGACCTTCTCAACGTTCTCATGGCCGAAGTAGCCGAGACCGACTCGGCCATGGCCCGGAGGATCGCGGAGGAGGAACGAGCAAAGCTTGAGCAAGAGCGCAAGCGCAAGGAGGAGGAGAATAAGCGCAAGGAGGAGGAGCTCAGGAAGAAACAGGAAGCCGACAAAAAGAAACGAGACCTGAGGGCGACTGGGCGCTTGGCTCGTGAGGCCATATTGTAGACACGAGTCGACAACGCCAACATCTTCCAAACGCCTCAACAGAACGCCGTCGCTGCCCTCACCCTCATCAACACCGTCATCGAAGCGGCGCCGGCTGCGGTGACGCCACTCCTGGACAAGATCAAGACCATCGTCGCGGCTACGGCCAACGGCCACCCCTCCAGCTCCGCACGATGGCCGACCGAGTCCGTTGCTGAAACACCCGACAGAAGCCGACTGCCGCCGCTGCGATCCAAGGACTACAAGAGACCCGAGCAAAGCAAGCCACCAGTCAGATCTAAAGACCCTCGCCACGAGGCAGTATGGAGGCCACGAGTTCATACGGCTGACTCTCACAAGAGAGAACACAGCCGACAACCTGTCCACGACCGGAATCATCACAACAACAACTCCAACTACCAAAGCAGCCCGCGAAGGCCCCCGCCGAGTGATCTGCGGGAAGTACTCGACCGACGCTACCGGGAACATGAACGGCGCTCTTATGAAGACAGAAGGAAATCACCCGACGACTACGACGATGGAGTACCCGTGTTCACTAGGAACCTGCGTCGAGTGGACTGGCCGAGTGGTTTTAAGCCTGCCGGGATTGACAAGTATGACGGTAAGACCGACCCTGAGTCATGGCTAACCGTGTACACCCTCGCCATCCGCGCAGCAGGAGGAGACAGCAAGGCTATGGCCAATTACCTGTCCGTCGCTCTCGCCGACTCAGCCAGGAACTGGCTCACGAGTTTGCCAAGGGGCTCAATTGACTCGTGGAGCGAGCTTCGGGACCACTTCATCGCCAACTTCCAGGGCACTTTTGAAAGACCTGGGACCCACTTTGACCTCTACAACGTCATCCAGAAGCCGGACGAATCGCTGAAGGACTACATCCGACGCTTTTCGGAGAAACGGAACAAGATCCCCAACATCACTGATGATGTCATCATTGCTGCATTCCAGAAAGGCGTCCGTGACGAGTTGCTTATTGGCAAGTTTGGGCGCAAGCCACCGAAGACGGTCAAGCAAATGTTCGAGACGGCAAACTCTTATGCTGAGTCTGATGACGCGATCAAGGCCTCGCGACAAGACCGGCACGACAAGAGGGACGACAAGCCATCCGGAAGGAGCTGGCATCCTAAGAAGGACAACGGTAACAACAACGGCCAAAAGGATCGCAAGCGTAAGCCCGAGGATCTGGTCACCACGACATCAAACTACCAGCAACAGCATCCCCGAGTCGCCGCCTACGACAAGATCATGAATGCTCAGTGCACGCACCATCCAAACCACAAGCACGTGGCAAAGGATTGCTTCGTCTATAAATAGTTCGCTGAGCAGTACGCGGCACAACTACGACAAAAGCCGGCTAATGAGGCCGGCCCAACGGGAACCAAGAGGAACGACCCGGCTAGCAGCACAGAGCCCTTCCAAGACCCCGTGGGTGAGCTAAACCACATCTTTGGGGGACCGCAGGCATACGAATCCAAGAGGAAGCAAAAGCTGACTGATAGGGAAGTCAACGCCGCGCAACCCGAAGTCCCACATTATCTACGATGGTCGGAGGTGGCTATCACGTTTAACCGCTCGGATTACCCTGACCGAGTGGTTCACCCGGGGCGGTATCCCCTGGTACTAGACCCGGTGGTCCGTAATATCAAACTCAAGCGCGTCCTCATCGATGGTGGCAGCGCTCTCAACATCCTATTTGCCAAGACGCTGGACGAGATGCAGATTCCAAGATCCGAGTTGAAGCCGAGTTCAGCCCCCTTTCATGGAGTCATCCCGGGGCTGTCATCCACGCCACTTGGGCGCATTACTCTTCCAGTCACCTTTGGGGTTCGGGAGAACTTCCGGACGGAGAACATCACTTTTGAGGTTGCCGACTTCGAAGCGGCCTACCATGCAATCATCGAAAGACCGGCGCTCGCTAAGTTCATGGCGGTACCACACTATACCTACCTCATCATGAAGATGCCCGGGCCCAATGGAGTCATCACCCTGCGCAGCGATGTCAAACAAGCCTTCACTTGCGACAAAGAAAGCTGCGACATGGCCCAGACTCACGAGAGATTACGCGGCCAGCAAGAGGTCCGACTGGCTGCATCAACATCTGCAGAAGGAGAAGTCCCCGCCAAGAAGATAGCCAAGTCCGGAGAAGGCGACGCCACGACAAAGAAAATCCCCCTTGACCCATCTGATCCCTCTAAAACTGCTGTAATAGGCGCAGAGCTAGATTCTAAATAGGAAAGCGCGCTCGTCACCTTCCTCCAGAATAATAAAGATATTTTTGCTTGGAAACCGTCTGACATGCCGGGTATTCCTAGGGAGGTGATCGAGCACTCTTTAAACGTCAAAGATGACGCCAAACCTATAAAACAATGATTGCGCCGTTTCGCTCAAGATCGAAAAGATGCCATCAAGGAGGAACTCGCCAAGCTCTTGGCTGCCGGATTCATCAAAGAGGTTTACCATCCCGACTGGCTAGCCAATCCAGTTCTTGTTCGGAAGAAGACAGGGCAATGGCGCATGTGCGTGGACTACACCGATCTCAACAAAGCTTGTCCTAAAGATCCTTTCGGACTACCTCGAATAGACCAAGTTGTCGACTTAACAACCGGCTGCGAACTTCTGAGCTTTTTGGATTGTTACTCGGGTTACCACCAGATCAGCTTGAAGGAATCCGACTGCCTGAAGACATCATTCATCACCCCGTTTGGAGCCTATTGCTACATCACGATGCCCTTCAGCTTGAAGAACGCCGGAGCCACTTATCAGCGCATGATCTAGAGATGCCTTCAAACCCAGATCGGGAGAAACGTGGAAGCCTATGTCGACGATGTTGTCATCAAGACCAAGCAGAAGGAAGACCTAATTGCTAACTTAGAAGAAACCTTCGCGAACATTCGGGCCTTCAGAATGAAGTTGAACCCGGAGAAATGCACCTTCGGCGTGCCGTCAGGCAAGCTGCTTGGTTTCATGGTGTCTCATCGCGGCATTGAAGCAAACCCAGAGAAGATCAATGCTATCCGAAACATGAAGCCCCCGAGTACCCAGAAGGACATCTAGAAGCTCACCGGTTGCATGGCGGCATTAAGCCGTTTTGTCTCCAGACTTGGCGAACGAGGTATGCCTTTTTTCAGGTTACTGAAGAAGACCGACGATTTCCAATGGACCACCGAGGCCCAGAAAGCTTTCGAAGACTTTAAGAAGTTCCTCACGACACCACCCGTGTTGGCGTCACCGCACCCTCAAGAACCCCTATTGCTCTACGTCTCCGCAACTCACTAGGTGGTCAGCACGGTCTTGGTCGTCGAGCGCGAGGAAGAAGGACGAGCCCAGAAGATTCAAAGGCCAATCTACTTTGTTAGCGAGGTGCTGGCAGGAGCCAAAACCCGCTACCCTCAGGTACAAAAATTATTATATGGAGTTCTAATCACCGCTAGGAAGCTAGCCCATTATTTTCAGGGTCACTCGGTCACCGTCGTCACATCCTTTCCACTCGGTGATGTCATCCACAACCGGGAGGTCACTAGGCGCATCGCGAAGTGGGCTTTGGAGTTGATGCCACTGGACATAGCTTTCAAGGCGAGGACGTCTATAAAGTCTCAAGTCTTGGCGGATTTCGTAGCCGAGTGGACCGAACAACAAGAAGATGTACCTAGAGAAGATTTGCAGTACTGGACCATGCACTTCGACGGATCCAAAAGAGTCACCGGCTTGGGAGCGGGAGTCGTGCTGATTTCCCCGACTGGGGAGAGGCTACGGTATGTCCTTCGTATCCACTTTCCCACCTCACACAATGTCGCCGAGTATGAAGCTCTCCTTCACGGCCTATGACTTGCTGTTTCACTCGGAATACGACGGATGATTGTGTGAGGAGATTCCCAGTTGGTGGTTAACCAGGTGATGAAGGACTGGTCCTATTTGAATGAGACCATGGAGGCCTATCGACAGGAAGTTCGCAAGCTTGAAGACAAGTTTGACGGATTGGAGTTATCCCATGTCTTGAGACATAATAACGAAGCGGCAGATCAGTTGGCACAGTTTGGGTCCAAGCGCGAAGCAGCCCCGACTGACGTTTTCGTGGAACACCTCTACGAGCCGACTGTTGCCAAGAAATTAACCCCCGACGAGGAAGTTACAAGCCAGGTCGCCGTGCTCGACGCCGACTGGAGGACACCGTTCATCAAATTTTTAACTCAGCAGGAGCTGCCGGGCAACCGGGATGATGCGGAACGAGTCCGACGTCGCAGTCAAGGCTACGTCATGCTTGATTCAGAGCTATACAAGAGAAGCCCCTTTGGAGTTTTGATAAGATGCGTCACGCCGGAGGAAGGACAACAATTATTGCAAGATATTCACTCGGGCATCTGCGGCAGTCACGCCGCGGCGCGCACTTTGGTAGGCAAGGCTTACAGACAAGGATTCTTCTGGCTCACGGCGGTCTCCGATGCAGACAAGATAGTTCGCACATGTGAAGGTTGTCAATTCTTCGCTCGGCAGAGCCATGTTCCAGCCCAAGATCTTCAAACAATTCCCTTATCATGGCCTTTCACCATATGGGCTTGGACATGGTCGGTCCGTTCAAGAAGGCGCCAGGAGGATTCACGCATCTGTTCGTCGCGATTGACAAGTTTTCAAAGTGGATCGAGGCTAAGCTGGTTGCTACGATAACTGCGGATAAGGCGCGAGATTTTATTTTAAACATCGTGCATCGGTTTGGCGTCCCGAACAGAATTATAACCGACAATGGGACTCAATTCACTGGAGGAGTTTTTAAGGAGTTCTACGAAGACTTCGGTATTAAGATTTGCTATGCATCGGTGGCGCACCCTAAGAGCAACAGACAGGTTGAACGTGCTAATGGTATGGTTCTTCAAGGTTTCAAAGCCCGAGTGTTTGATAGACTACTACCGTACGCCGGAAGATGGGTTCAAGAGTTGCCTTCGGTGTTATGGTCATTGCGGACCACACCCAGTCGGGCTACCGGCCAATCTCCTTTCTTCTTGGTTTACGGAGTAGAAGCAATGTTGCCGAGTGAGATGGAGTACGAGTCTCTCCGTGTTCGTAGCTTCGACGACGAGCGTTACGACCAAGACAGAGTTGATGACCTCACCCGACTAGAGGAAGCCCGTGAAGCCGCATTGATTCAGTCGGCGCGGTATCTTCAAGGACTTCGGCGCTACCACAATCGAAATGTTCGGTCACGAGCCTTCATTATTGGAGACATGGTTCTACACAAGATTCAAACTACAAAAGATCGCCACAAGCTATCTCCACTATGGGAAGGGCCCTACATAATCGCTGAGGTGACTCGACCAGGAGCATATCGTCTTAAGCGTGAAGATGGGACCATGGTGGAGAACTCCTGGAATATTGAGCATCTTCGTCGATATTATACTTAGGCATCTTTTTTCTCTATGTTCTTCTCGACTGCCAACTTCAAGCAGGATGACCTCTTGGGTTGTTAGTCGGGGGCTATACGTATATCAATAAAGCATGATTTTCTTTGATAACTTGTTCATATTTAGTTTATCATTGTTTAGTGTTTTGGTTCGAGTCCAATAGATAAGGACTGAGAATTTTTTGATGGCCTAATCAAGCTTAGGCTTGGTGACAGTCGGACGAGAATTCTTAAGAAATTATATATGAAGACTCGGATCAAGGCATTAACATAAATAAGCTATATATTTACAAGTCAACATTACAACAAGTTATATACAACAAGACGATTATCTCTAGAAGTTTTCGGCTACATCTGCGGCTACCTTTTTCGCCGATTCCTGCGCTTCATTTACAAGCTCCAGGGCTCGCTCATCTGTGGTGCCGTCTGCGAAGCCATCTCCTACAGAGTTCACATCTATCCGAGGATAGAGTGATTTCGTTTGCGCAAGAGCAAAGCCTGCACTCATGACGGCCATGTCGGTGATATTCTCCATGTATTTTGCTGGTGCCGTCCTGAGCTTGTCGAAGACTTCAACAACATCCAAAGAGCTCGTCCCGAGTCCATGCCTATATAGTGCTGACAAGATCGGCGCGGCAGAGTTGGCGATGTCATCCCTTACACTTTCAGCCCTTCGGACTCTCTCGGCGAAGACATCAAATTGTGCTTGGGATTTGACCTTATAAGCTACAAGAGGGATATGATTACATAAATATTCAAGACCGAGCGAGTTGTAGAGTGCCATCTTAAAAGGCTTACCTTCAAATTCTTCCAATATTTTCTCATTGTCAGACTCCAGCTTGGCTTTATTGGTGCTTGTTTTCTTTAGATGGGCCTTGAGGGAGTCAATTTCGGATAAATTTGCTACAACATGAAGGTTTGCAAGCATCAGGATCAAAACAGATTATATGCAAAGACAGAGCAAGTACAAAGGTGGTTTGGCTTACCCCCGATTGAGCCACGGAGTTCCAAGTTTTCATCTCGAAGCTTCGCGATCTCTGCCCGCAAGACGACCTCTCGAGCTGCAGCTTCTTCTCTGGCGGCCTTGAGGTCTTGATGAACGTTTTCCAGAGAATTTACATGGGGGACCAGCTTCTCGAGGGTGTCTGATTTGGCTATTGAGCGACAATATATTCTCTACATAAGGGGATGAAGATAGTCAATCACATCAGACGACGATGACAAGACAAAGAGGAGATATACCTACATTCATTAGCCGGGTCGCTTCGTTGAGGCTGGCCACAAGCATGTCGCGTTCTTCACTTTCCTTTTGCTTATTTAATACGATATCTTGCTTTATGCCTTGGGCATCGCGCCACTCGATCTTGATAGGAGGGACCGAGTCAGTTGAAGACTTCAGTCGGGAGATTTCCTCCTCTTCGGCTGATTGATTTAGAGGAACTAAATAACAGCAAAGAGCATGATGAAGACAAGAGTCTGGCGATTATTAAGAGATTTACCTGTTTTAGGAGCCGGATCCTCGGGTGGAGCCTCTTGACCGCGCGAGCCTTGTGGATTTTTGTCCGGCTGGTTTCCAGCTGGGAAGACATGGCTGGCAGTCGGGGGCTTAGCCTCAGGAGCGTCTTTGCCTAAGGATTCTGCCCCAGGAGCATCCTCACTCGGGACAGGGTCTTGCGTTTTTGGTTCTGCATGCCTTGGCTTTTCTGATGCTGTAGATGGATTTGTGGTTTCAGCCTGCCCGATGGGATCTATATCTTGAGGTTTCCTGCAAGAAAGAAGATAAAGACAATTGAGTTGGAAGTGAAAAAGATTTTTAACAAAAAGCTGATTCTGGTTATGAGAGATACCTATTGGACCTCCTGATCTTGGGAGTAGATCTGGCTGATGGTTTCGGAGGACTTATGTTAGATCGTGGAATTTGGACTTCTTCGTCATCCGAATCGTCGACAACTAGTCTCCTTTTACTTGCCCGCTTGCTGATATCTTCATCGGCGGCAGCCCTCTTCTCTTAAGACTCTACCTTGATTTTGGGGCCGCCGGTTGGTTTTTTGGCAGTAGGCCGAGTTGGCATATCGTCATGATACACCTTGTATGGCTTGGAAATAATGAGAGCGTTTGCCTGCAAGTAGAGTTTTTGAGATATATTGAAGGATGTGTGCAAGATTGAAAGAGTTTTGAAGAGCCGAGTCGACTTACCGGAGGAGGAGGTCGGAACAAGTTGAACGGAGGAACCAGCATCTTGTGGCTGCAATCTACTGTGATTCCAGAGGAGAAAATCTTATACATGCGAGTGCACAAGGCCTAGTTACTCAGAGCATCGCGGTCCTCCCGATTGGGGTCGCTTTCACCCTCATACTCGAACGCTGGCTTAGATCTCTCCTTGATGGGAGCTAGTCGGTTCTTGATAAAGTGTCGGGTAATTTGTTCTCCTTGGAGGCCTTTCTTCTTCATTTCAAGAATGTTAGCCAGGAAGTTATTCGCTTCTACCCAATCTTGGTTCTCCGGCATTGTGCTCCAGTTGGCTCTTTGGATCGGTGGAAGGCCGATGAAGTCGGGCAAACTGGGATGAGAGTTTGAGATGTAGAACCAGTTTGCATGCCAGCCCTTATTGGAGGATTTCAAGGGGAGAGAGAAGTAATCTCTGCGGAGAGTCCCGCGGAGTTGAAAGCCAGCCCCGCCGACGACGCAGGGGTCATCCTTGGTCGGGTGTGGCTTGACATAGAACATACGGCGAAATAGATTGAAATGGGGAAGGATGCCTAAGAAAGCTTCGCATACATGGATAAATATTGCAATGTGGAGGACAGAATTGGGATTCAAGTGATAGATTTGAAGGCCGTAGTATTCGAGGATACCACGGAAGAAATCGGAAGTGGGAAGACCAAATCCGCAATAGAAGAAAGAGGTGAAGACCACAATTTCACCGGTATTTGGAGTGGGGAACTCCTCGCCGGCCGCCGGACGCCAGCCGATGATTTCTTTGGGCGGAAGAACTCCGTTCTTCACCATTTCCTGCAAGGTCGACTCCTTCACGTCCGAGGTCGCCCATTGGTCAAAAGGGATTTCTCTCTCTTCCGCCATGGATACGAGTTGGGTGAAGGTGGATCTAGCGTAGGAGATGGGGATTTTTTGAGGGGATGCGGATGATGGATTGTGGTGGAACTTGAGTTCTTTGATGGATGATTTTGCGTGAGCACGAGTTCTCGAATTCCTCAGCGCGGCTGGTGAACAGGAGCGCGAAAAGGGGAAAGATTTCGGAAAGATGAAGCGACAGGGACGACGCTGGCGCTTTGAGGAAGATTTTAGGGTTTTTTGCTGGGTTTTCTCGTATCAGGGCCAAGCCCATGAGAAACTTGCGGCCCATCTTATGAGTATGGCTTGACATGTGTCCATGAGGACTTAAGCAAATTTGCTCTGGCAATATGCATATGTCTCATTGCCCGATGACATAAAAATCCTTTCATAACAGCAGTTACACGACTTGATGAAGGTGGGTACGATGCAACTTGGGTGACAAACAGTAAAGTTTTTTATAACTGTCCTGGTAACTTTTTTATAGGTTGCAGGAGCTGTTTGGTTTTTATAAAGCATTTGATTTTTTATTTATCAATGCTGATTTGCCACCTTGGTGTGCTCTTTTTATCAAGATCAATATTATGGCAAGAGCTATTTAATATTTTGGTCATATTTTTCAGATGACTGATAAATTTATTAACTCATATTTTCTATTCATGAGAATTGATTGAGCTATATGTTCCGGGACGACTCGGGCACAACGACTCGGATAAGCATGAGCTTGCCGAGTGCTCGGATTTTTTACCCCTGAGGGTCGGCTGAGTATTTTGTTCTGAGATGACTCGGGTAAATTGACTCGGATAAGCACGAGCTTGCCGAGTGCTTGGATTCATTATACACTATGCCTTGATTATAAGGTTGTGTGTTATATGATCTTTTATGATTGCTTTTGGCTTAGGCTAGGCATTTATTTAACTCAGGAGAGTATGATTATTATAGTTCTTGACTATATGCTTAGTTTGTTTAACTAAACACATAGTCGGGGGCTACACCTAATTAGGTGCATCAGTCGATGCACCTAAATATCTATTTTTGAAATTTTTGAATTGTTTTCAGCCCTTCACAGTCTTTTTTGGATAATGAAGCACTCGGGAGACTCAGGCAGAGGTGATGGAGGCACTCGGCAGTAGAGGCACTCGGCTAAGAAGTCACTCGGTCGCGTGTTATTCAAGTTCGAGGCCAAGTTATCTCATCGACTGCGAAGGTCTCGGGGGCTACTGTGGAGATTATGGGTACCGGATACCCTCACGGCTAGCTTATCCGACTAACCATAGGGGATAGGTTATGCTCCATGATTATGTAAACCAGCTATGACTTGGGTATTACGTTACCATTGAGATAAGGTAACGGCCCATAGTCTATAGTTGGTAAGATTGAGGTGTCCGACTTAGAGTAGAATAGGTCTCCGACTTGTAAACCCACCCTCCGGGACTATATAAGGAGGGTAGGGCGTCCCTTGAGGGGCATAGGGAAAAATACACGGACAGATAGAAAACTTGCGAGATCCCCTATTGAAAGAGATCAATAAACACTCGGCGGATCGAATCCTCGAAACAGGAGTAGGGTATTACCTCTCATTAGAAGGGGTCTGAACCTGTCTAAACCTTTGTCCCGACTAACCCATTGTGTTTGGCACTTGACTGCTACCCCCAGATTGATATTGCCGAAACCAAGTTTCGACAATGCAGCACCCATGAAGTGCTTCTCTAGCACGTGTTGCATCTTGGCATAATCGGAACAGAATGAAAGCCTCAATTTGAATTGTTCCCAGGTTATACACACGCACTTCCTCTGCACCATATGGACTGAATACCTGAAGAAGAACCTCTGTGATCACTGGATAGAGCACATGGCTCACTGTGACGTGAAGGACACTTGCTGTTGTTGGCTCCTTGTTACTTGGCATTTCATTGAACTCCTTCTGGGCATCAGCACTGGAGGTTGCCACCAGACATGAAACTGATACTAAGGAATCCACCGGGGTAGCAGGTACAGAGGAAGGGGATAGAGAACCCATAGCATGATCCAATCTGGCCCCTAACTCATCGAGCTTCGCCAAAATGCGGCCATACATGGCTTCCTTCCTCTGTTCGTCCAGCGAGTCAACGGCGACGGTCTCCATCAGCAAGATAACCACCATCTTCATTTGTCTCTTCGTAGATCGAACCTTGGTTGGAATCATGGCGCTCAAGCTGAACACCAACGCTTCCTTTGGCTTTACCGATCTGTCTGAAAGAGAACAGGTCTGAATGACTATGATACCAAATTGTTATTTTTTTGAAACACTAGACAATGCGAAGTTCATATTGATATAGCATGAAAAAAATACAAAGATCACAACCCTGGAAGGTCATAACCAGGAAAAAAAACAAACACATCGCCATCGCGAGCTGGTAGCTCCTCACGCATCACCCTGGAGAAGACACTAGCACCAAGCTGACCGCCGCTTGCGTGGTCAATCACTCCTAGGCCAACAAGGGTTGCAAACGCCTCACCAAAACACCGGCTCAATTCAGAAAGACAACAAAAAGATTTTGGTTATCCTCGCGTGGAGGGGTTGAGGAGAGGGAGAGGGCGAGAGAGAGGGATATCCACTTGTCCCTCACCCCAACCTAATGACAACAACCAAGAACTGCTGGCGTCCTAACTGAGAGAAGGCAGCGAAGGCAAGGAACGAAGACCTCCTAGACAATGCCTTCAGGAAGGCCATGGCATCATAGACGTCACCGTTACCTGTCCAACTGGACTCGGTTTTCACCTAAAGGGTCCTATCGAGGAGGGGAAGAGTGGCCGCTCGACAATGCCCCAATGGGGGAATGCGGCGTTCGAGGACGTCGCCATTGCCGGCTTAGCAAGTCGCGAGCTAGGCTTTCACCTGCAAACCTCCACACCCACCCCTGCCATCGCCGCCCCAGAGCTCTGCCGCCTGCACAACCTTTGCAACTCGAAACTCGGCTACACTAGCACTCCACCGCCAACCAACCTAGGCCCGCCTCTTGCAGCTCATAGACGGCGCAACTGGCCACCCGCTGCATCTCCTACCATCGACGCGACGCGACGGAGCCGCATGTTGCCGCCAGCCGAGCAAGCCTCGTTGTCGCTAGACGCGCCGGCCTCCACCGCCGTCGGACACGCTAGGCTCTCGCTGTCACGGGTCGTGACGGCCTCCCTGCCGTCACCAAATTGTTATGACCCAAGCTCGTGAGAGATTGAATCACACAAACTAGCAGCAGAATACACCGATAACTCGAGATAATTTGGGATGAAATTGGAGGATTGGGTGGAGAACAGAAAGGGGACAAAGGAAGAAGAAAAGCAGGAGGGGAATCAGATTTAATTCATTTCCTTCACACCATCGCCCAGTACATGTTTCTTGCCTTATATCATGGAAGTAAGACTGACTTGTGGGACTCAGTCCTATCTCCAAGGCCCACTTGTCATTCACCCAACACTGGATACATTTATCTAGTGTGGGTATGACAAGCTGCCATGGGCGCAATCGGCCGGTCACTGCCGGCGGCCATGGCGTGGTGGCATGCAGCGTGGGAGAGGCAAGGACGGCACAACGAGGTTCACCGGCACAGTGGGGATGGCAAGGGGGCGACGACGATGCTCAATGATGAGAAAGAAGAGGTGGCCGGCTCGGGTTGTTATCGGGGATAAAGCTTCGAGGCTTGCCGAGCATGGTGAAGGCGTGGTCGAGGGAGAGAAGGAGAAGGTGAAGCCGGAGGTTGCTTCGCGGAGGCTCGGAGATGTCCCGGGTGACGCCAAGTGGTGGCTGGAGCATGTGACAGCAATGACGCGTTGCAAGGAGCGGCGCAACGTCGGTGGGGTGAGCGTGGCGTTTGAGCAGCATCCGGAAGGGCAGGAGGAGGTCGCAGGGATCCCTTTATATAGGCTGGAGGGGACGAGGTCAATCACAAGGACGAGAAACGGCATTGGTGACGGTGAAGCTCCCATTGAACATATCAGTTAAAGATTTTGGCTGAGGATGCTTTAGTGCAGGATTGAATGGGACTTGTTGAGAGAATTGATGGCCACTACAAAAGAAACCGATTTTTGCAATTAATTAGAGCATTTCAAAGAGGTGCCTAAAATTAAACTCCCAAAAATCATAAATTGGGGACATCCCAAAAGATATTAGGCTAAAAATCAGCCCTTTCTCCAACGGTTCCTCTATTTTTGGAACCCAATACTTTAATAGAAAATCCATAAAATGCCATCGACAAGCACCCTAATCCCAGAAATGCCATTGACAAGAGCAACTTCCTAAAAATACCATCATACAAGCCTCTGTCTCCCAAAAATGCCATCACCGTCAACCTACCGTTGATTCAACACCATTACAATCATAAATTTTTGTAACAATGACCAAATTGCCCTCAGCCCAAAATATACCCTCCCAAATCAGTAAAAGAAAAGAAAAAAGGGGGAAAATCTCTAAATCTAGACCCGATCCCAATCCAGGCGGCTCTCCCGGCGACGGCGTGGCTCTCCTGGTCGGCGACGGCGGCAAAGGCGGCGGTCCACGGCGGTGGTGTTGCTATGCCTGGTGTTGATGCCACGGTACCAAGCAACAATGCTACGATCGCAGGCAGCGGGGAGGAGGCAAGCGGCGGTGCAGCGGTCGCAAGCGGTGACACGGCGGTCGTAGGCAGCAGCGCATGGTCCGCAGGGCCCGGCGCGGTGGTCGCAAGGGGCAGCGAGGAGGCCGCAGTCGTCGGCACGGCAGTCGCAGGGCGCGCCGAGAAGGCCGCAAGCGCCAACACAGCGGTCGCAGGCACCAGTGCGACGATCGCAAGCGGCGACGCAGGGTCTGCAAGCAGCAGAGTGACTGTCACAAGGGGCGGTGAGGAGGCCACAGGCACTGGCCTGGCGGTCACAGGGGATGGCGAGGACATCACAGAAGTACTGGGCTGTGGCGCAATAGTCCCAGCAGGTGGTACAACCCTCTCAGGTTCCATTTTGCCCCCATTTGTTTGGTTTCATTTGAAGAATTTGTACTACATGATATGAATGAAATGTTGTTGGTGGCATTGTAGATGGATTGAGGTAGGTGAAGAGGAGCATGAACATGAAGGGATGGATTCATCTTGGATTCCAGATGGGTATGTCTTTCATCTTACGCCCTGTGAGTAATTATACTTGTATTAGGGAGTCATACCAGTTTCATTTTTCTGTTCACACCTCGACGATGTGTTCATCAACAGAATGGACCCATCTTCTACTTATTTACTTGAGGTGAGAATAATGAGCAAGACATGTAGGCCTGAATTCCCATATGGTTTTTCTTTCAAATGGCCTATTGATGCAGATGCAACAAACTTCAAAGATTTTCTGGGTGATATTTGTGAAAAATATATCAAACGAAACTTTATGTTTGCATTATATTCATGCTAGTAGTAAAGAAATTCCAATATGCAAAGATCATGACCTGACAGCAATGTTTGGGTGCTTTTGTCATAGTAAAAGTGGTAAAGTGGTAAGCACACTAGGAAACCAAGTTATTATGTCCCAAGCTATTGTGCCTTGCACTCCATCACTTTCAGTCCCCTCTCAGGCATTTTTTATTCAGAAAGGCAGTACTAGTCAGCCATCAAAAAATGATGCATACCTAGAAAATCCATTTCCGCACTATGAGCAGGAAAAGTACTCAGTTGGTACTGATGACTCTTCATCTGAGAGTGATGACTCTTCCTCTGGGAGTGATGACTGTATTGCTAAAACTGATAATGTGCCTGAGGTAGAAGAGGGAGATGATCTGAGTATCACTGATAGTGATGATGAAGAGCGGATTGCACAAGATGCTCAGGCAGATCCAGTAATCCCACAAGTTGCATACGACAAAGATAACCCGCCAATTACTGTTTATACTATTTCCCCTTCAATGTGTGAGCTTAGATTGGTTGTAGCTCAATATTCCATTAAGAAAGAATTTGAGTTTTTTGTTGAAAAAACTGATCCTAGTAGATTTTTCAACAAATTACGTCAGGTCTCGGGTTTCCTTGCATGGGAAGATATTTTTTGAGTTCTAATTGTTCTTTACCCCGAGATTGATGTGGAGGAGGTCCTTAGGAGGCAAGACCAACCCCTTTATAAGGGACAAGGCCGATTCAATTGGAGAACACAATTTACTTTCAACACAATTAGCCAATTGAATCGCTTTTTCAATATACATATACTTTTTTGCTTAGTTCTAGCCTAGTTTTGTCCATCTTTGTCGATTTCTGTTGTAAATCGTCTAAACTCGCCGCGAGGGTGTGATTATCCTTTTATATGTTTGTCCTGTAAACCTTTTGTTCGCCCACAAGATGGGTGGTTATCTTCATATCAATCTAAATCAGCCTAGAGGTCAGTTTTGATCTCTAAATCGGCTCCGCTAGCCGGTTTAGGCTTACAAAACCCATCTTGTTTTAGCATTTGCTACATCGAGGTGGTTGGCGACTCTATATCACCACAAGGCATTTAGGTGTCCCAATCATGATTGCCTTCTTGCCAAAAAGGTTCCCAACACGATTTTTGGTGACTCTGCTAGGGAACGACTTCGTCAACATCATGACAACCACGAGATTGATCCAAGCAACATCATGCCCGTCACCATTGAGGATTTAACTAAAGAGTGACGCCAAGATCTTGAGAAGCAGAAGAAGGAGCTGGAGGAGACGGAAGCTACATGAAGACTCATCAAGGAGTTTCATAGAGGACCGGCCCTCTACCCTGAACCATCTTCGATGAGGTAAATTCCAATGACGTTGCTCTCCCTGTTCAAAAGCACATAGCGAGTACCATAGATGAAACTATCAATGCTACTTGCAATAATAAGCTTAAGGTCGCTATGAGTTCTTTTTTTGATAGGAGAGTTGAATCTGTTTTGAATTCTAAATTCGGTCATCTCATGACTAATTTGCTGCTTAGTTCTATTCCAAGCACTAACCAAGCCCCTGTCCATCACATATATAGCAGTACTGATGGAGCGGGAAGTCACACGACGCAATATGCCGGGAGCGAGGTAAACCCTAGCTCTACAACCGGTCTACCAACGCCTACGGCTAGTCTAACCGGCCCTCCCGCCACCACCCACTACCGGTCTGTCTGGCCCTATGGTCGGTCTGACCGCGCCTCTGACCACTGGTTAGACCGGGCCCTGGTCCGATCAGACCGGCACAATTGTCCCGGTGCAGGAAATTGATCCCATCACAAATAATGCTATTTTGCACCATTATCCAGCACCTAATCCACAAGTAGCCCCTGTTGCTAATGTTAATCCACCTATTCCTCCACTTGTGCCCAATGTTTACAATGATCCTAATCGTATTTATGGAGGACATCCACAAGATGTCTATATGGCCAATATAATCATATTGCACCACCATCTTTTCTTAGGCCACAACATCTGCAACCAAGGCATGAGAATATGAAAGAGCATGTGAGGAATATCATTAGAGAAGCATTTGGAATTGAGCCAAGGAACCAGGCTAAGGTTTACCAAAAACCGTATCCTGATCATTTTGACAATATCCCATACCCTCGTGGTTTTAGAGTCTCTGAATTTACTAAGTTCAATGGTAAGGATAGTAGAACCATATGGGAACACATAGGCTAATGCTTAGCACAATGTGGAGAAGTTAGTAACACAGGTGCATTTAAATTGTATTTGTTTTTTTATTTTTATCCGATATCGCTTTTACATGGTTTACTTCTTTACCGACAAAATATATTTACACTTGGGCTCAATTAGAACATAAATTCCATGATTATCTTTACACTGATAAAACTAAGCTTAGGTTATCTGATTTAACATCGATTAGGCAAAAGTATAATGAATCTATTACTGATTATATTAAGAGGTTTAGGGATGCTAGAAACCGATGTTTTACTATGAATATAATTGAAAGAGATTTGGCTGACCTTGCTTATAATGGTTTACTTCCTCCTATTAAATAAAAATTAGATGGCCAACAATTTCTTGATGTTAGTCAACTCATGCAAAAGGCTCTAGCTCAAGAAAGTCGGGTTAAAGAAACTAAGAGGTTTGTTAGGTCTAATGATAAGAAACGCAATGTTAGTGTTGTTGATTGTCCTGATGATAGTGATTATGATTATGATGGTGGTGATCATGATATTTACGTAGCAGAGTGGTCATGGACTAATAAAAACAAACCATTTGTTTGCTCTAGTTTGATGTCGACTCCTCGCAAGGATCGGCAAAGTCAGGTTAAATATAGTTTTGATGTGACCAACTGTGATAAGACTTTTGATTATCTTTCATAAGAAAAACAAATTAGATTACCTAAAGTCCATGTCATATCATCTTTAGAGGAATTGAAACGTCATGCTTATTGTAAGTGGCATGTTTCTTATTCTCATGCTACTAATGATTGTAATATGTTTCGTCGACTGGTTCAATCAGTTATAGATGAAGGACGATTGAAATTTACTGAGGATTCCAAGATGAAGTTAGATTATGATCCTTTCCCGGTGAATACTATTGACTTTGATGACAAGAAAGTGTTGATTCGGCCGGAGCAAGCCGAGTCTACCAAGGAGAAGGAGGTAGTGATTGGAAAGACTCGGCCTAAGATGATTGTTCCAAAAGGCCCGGAGGTTGGAGTATGGAAGGAGAATAGGAGTCACGCTTTGAACTCTAAAACAGCGCGAAAGCCAAAGGTGTCTTTTGAGATGCTTTCGAACAAGTATGAGAAGGGAAAGGCCGGACACCACCCTAACAAGGGAAGAGACCAAGATCACCTCCTAAAGAGACATTTGGTCAATCACCGAAGCAATTGGAGCCATCTTTTCCTTACAATCCTCAAGTCATGCCATGGGAGCCTTGTCCAATGCCGCCGTTGGGTTATCCTTTTGCTTACTTCATGCCATAAGGGCACTGCCACCAATGTATGAGTTTATGCCGTTAATGCAATTTTATCAAGGATGGGTAGAGCCACGAAGGTCACTACAAGAGCGGTTGTCATTACCAAACAAAAGTGGGTTTTAATCAAAAAATTGGTTTGAAGAGGAAAGAGGAGAAGAAAAGCGCGTCAAGGTGGAGACAAGCACTTTAGAGGTGATTACCATCAAGGTGGGGTCTCATGAGGTGCCAAAACCTACTAGAGATGAAGCCAAGGTGGTCCAAATCAAGAAGACCGAAGCCGGAGCTGATGTAGCATGCAGCGGCGGTCTGACCGAGCCTTCTGGCCGGTCTAATCGTGCCTCAAGGCTGGTCTGACCGACATCGAGTAGGAGTTGAGCCGGCACACGAGGTCGGTCTGACCAGGCCCTATGGCCGGTCTGACCGGTGGCATGTGGCCGGTCTGAACGGGCTCCGAGGTTAGTTTGACTGGGCACGTCCAAGAGATGTTTCGAGGGTTTCGTCTTCATCGGGTAAGGTTGATAAGAGACATTATATTGCACTTGGAACAAAGCCGAATTCAAGGTGGATGCCTAAGAATTTGATGGCTTCACAAAAGAGGAGGTTACAACGTCTTCGTGCTTAAGATTTGAAATAAAAGGAAGCCAAAAAGTTGAGTGATAGAAGGTTTAATGAGTTATGGCCGCTGCCAAAACAAGTGTGGAGGCCTAAGCCACTAGAGGTTAAGAAGCCGGTGATTGCTCAAGATGAGGATGAGGATGACTTCGATGGAGGTGAGTCACCGGTTATTAGTAATGATTTGTTGCCGAGGGAGAATATAGATGTCAACATGTCACGATCGGAAAGAACCCAACAGGTATTCCATTCGTGCGTGTATTAATCCTCGTCTTAGGAGACGAGGTACACAAATAAGTTGATACCATTCAGAGTTTAACAAGCAGAAGCGTAAATAGTACTTATTACATAGGCGACCAAAGGCCCAACACATAGAGAGAAACGAAGAAACATGGAAGACTAGGGTGAAGACCACAGGCGCTTGATGACAGGCACGAGCTAGACACCGAAGCCATCCTCTTCCAAGAGCTCCTCTTCTGGGTTAGGAGAAATTGAGCAAGATTGAGTACAACCACCGTACTCAACAAGTCACACCGGCAAATGCACAGTAAATGCAAGGGGTATAAAGGAATAATAATATAGGGTTAAGCTCTATATTATTAGATTATCTGAAACCACTCGGTTGGTTAGATTATTTATTCCTTGACTATATGATTAGTTTGTTCAACTAACCACATAGTCGGGGGCTACACCTAATTAGATGAATCTAGTCAATGCACTTGGGTATATATTCTTGGTTATTTTTTGAAATTTTTTCAACCCTTCATAACCTTCTGATTTGGTAAAAGCACTCGGGAGACTATGATGAAGATGATTGAAGCACTCGGCTTTGAATTAATTTGGTTCGAGAGAAGATTATCTTTCTGACTATGAAAGTCTCAAGGGTTACTGTGAAAATTATGGTATCATATACCCATACGGCTGGTTTATCCGACTGAATATAGGGGATAGACTATGTCTATGGAATATATAACAGACCATGACTTGGGTTTTACGTTTTCTTGTGTATTAAGGAAAAGGAATAGGCCCAAACTTCTGGTTCGGTAATATTGTAAAGTAGATTTAAGAAATCGATACCGTATCCGGCTAGATTTCTATCTTTGTAATCTTGTCCTCTAACCTATATAGAACGGGCAGGAAGCCCTCCAAAGAAATATTCACAACTCGATCGTCAGATCAATACAACACCCGGCGGATATAATCCTCAAATAGAACTAGGGTATTACTTCTTGTCAAGAAGTCCTAAACCTATCTAAATTTTTGTCTCTTCACCCATTCACTTTAAATCTTGTGTGTTACTTTTTTTTTATTACCGATTTCTAGAATAGATACTCATTTTGAGCCTTGGGCTTGGAGGAATCCTGGCTCCGCCGCCACTGCTTGTGGGTGCTGGCTGGACAAGCGCACGCCCATCGAGCGCAGCAACACCGAAAAGGCACACGATGCGACGCGACGCGACACTGGCAAGACCGAGAACTGCTGGCTCATCTCCTGCTGCTTCTTGAGTACCAACTCCATTGCTTTCTTGCACGTCCCAATCTTTTACTAGCAATGATATAACCGCACCTAATCCAAAGCTCTATTTCTTTTGACAAATGAGAATATAATGAGGAAAGAAGAAGATTGGACCGTACCAATCTTGATGCCAATTAATAACTTAGGCTGTGTGTGTTCGTTACTCTGTCCTGGGCATGAAAAACGAAACGATTCATTAGCGCGTGATTAATTAAATATTAGCTAATTTTTTTTTCAAAAATGAATTAATTTGATTTTTTAAGCAACTTTTGTATAGAAACTTTTTGTAAAAAAACACACCGTTTAATAGTTTGAAAATCGTGTACGTGAAAAAAATAGTAGTGAGTTGGTAACACTGAGGAAGAACAAAGCCTTAAAGATCACTGGTATTTCTTCGTCAGCTCAACTGCTGGTCGATTCACTGAGTGGCAGTGTCAAAATGAAGCCACTCTACTGCGATGAGAACCAAACTGTACTAGAGACGATATCCCTACAGCTGCAATGGATAACGTTACCCCGAGTAAGCATTCCATCGAGCACCTACATAGCAATGTGCAAACGGGAACCAAGAATATTGTTAGGCTAATAGGGAGAACTTACATCGTGCATTACGATGAAAACGTCAGAACGTCTACTCTACATCCTCTCGTAATTCAATTTTTTTTATATATATATAGTTGATACCCATTTACTGTAGTTATGACGTACCCTAAAGCTTAAACTTCAGTGAGCCACATCAGTATTACTTTTCAGTTGTTGGATCAATAAGATCATGCACCCATAGAAAAAATATATATATAAACAAGTCAGGTTATCCCGTGGTACACAAGCTCATCAGCATTGAGGCCCAACCATGGATCAACGAAGAAAATTAAGTCACCGTGCATTACCTCCCTGTTCATTTCCTCTTCATAAAATGATGTAGTCACTAACGCGCCGAATCGTCTCCCCGCTCCTACACCTAAAATTTCATGTCAACTTATGGGAAAATGCAACCGGAGGCTCTGCTAACTTTCCTTTCTCTAACTCATTGCATGTAGCATTCCTTTGCTATCTCTGCTCCTTGTCCAGATAATACATTATATATGCATGTCTCCATGCAACTTTTAGAAAGATTAAAAATATTTTTCTCCTAAACTATTTGTTGGATCTATGATCAAATTACATCGTTATACTCCTTACAATTAAATTCTATAATAATATATCATACGACTATATTTTGATAAGAAAATAATATTTGTTTTAACCATTAAGATTTAATGTTTCATACACGATAAACGGTTGTTTCAATTGGAATTAGACTATGTTGTAGCTTTTAAGTTTTTTTCTGTTATATTTTAAATATTACACATGATATTATTTGGATGTTTCAATAGTTATAATGTTTTAGTAGTTTATTTACAATTGTTACACACGATTAAGTGAATGTTTCAGCATTTTTTGTGATGCTTCATATGAATTTTTTGATGTTTCACGAATTTTTTGTTACGGTCAATCTTTTGTGAATGTTGCATCTATTTGACACATTTTATGAAGTGAGTTGATTTTTTTTAACAAATGAAAAAAATTTATATAAATGGTGAAACATGATTTTAAGAAATATATTTTTCAGTCTTATTATAAAGATTTAATTATAACGAATACAACAATATATATATAGATTGTAAATCATATAATTGCTTAGAATAAAAATGGATTTGAAGATTGTTAATATTGCGTATGTATTCTTGCACTCGTGGACATGCATACATGCGGGGCTACTTTGTGCTATATGCCTTTGGCATAACTGCAGATAGAGTAAGATAGAAAAGGCGCATGCATGCGGCTTCAGAGCCTCTCCAAGTGACTCTCTAAGCCAAATTTTAGCCATTCTAGGAAAAAAAATATCCCTCCAACAGTCTCTCCAAAGCCATCCGGCTAGCCAAAACCCTCCCTCTGCTTGCCAAACTTGGCCAGCCAAAGTCACTAGCCAACGATGGGCACCACACAGATTCCTCCTCCTCTATGGCTCTCCACACGATTTTCTCCACCGCCGCTCACTGCTGTTCATCGGCCCGACACTACCACCACCTCTGTCAGCACGATGAGCCACAAATCTCGTGCTGCCGCAGCCGTCCCTGTCGACGCAACGAGCCGTAGATCCCACGCCGTCACTGCCCCTGCCAACGACGACAACACGGAGCAAAGAGGCGCCGGAGCTGCCTCCCTCCATTTGCTTACCACCCCCCCTCCCTGCCATTGTCCCCATCCTCCTCGAAGACAGGAAGCCGTCGCCGCCCCTGCCGATGACAATGGCACAGAGCATAAATGCGCCGGAGCACAACCACCGCCGCAACTATGTGGGCATTGGAGCTGCCTCCCTCCATCTGCCGTAAGCCGAGGTAGCTCCAGACCCTCACCGTCATCACCTTCCTTCTTCGGCATCGACCATCGGCGGCATCGGCGCGGCTCGACAGCAAGGGTGACAGGACGGCTCGACAGCAAGACAGTGTGCCGGCGGCAAAGAAGGAGCGAGGGTGCGGCGATGGCGACGGCTCGACGACGAGGGCGAGATGGTGTGACGGCTGTGAGGCTCAACGGCTCGGATAGCAGGGCGGCTTGACAGCAAGGGAGGGAGGGCACCACCGACCAAGCAATTCAACGGCAAGGACGCCACCGGCGGGGTAGCTCGAGGCACCACCTCCGCTGCTCTGAAACACATAGGGCAAGCCCACACCGATGATGAGGACACAACTAGCTCGGATATAACCATGACTACCTTGTGTATTAATCAGCCAAAGGTTAACCAGTTCTACATAAGATTTACTTGTTATATTTTTGAACATACGTTGCTACACAATGAGTTTTGTTTGTTTTCGTTTGCAGAGGTACTTGCTTGGATGAAGGAATGCTCGGCTTCTTTTCCTTCATCCAAGCAAGTACCTCTGCAAACGAAAACAAACAAAACTCATTGTGTAGCAACGTATGTTCAAAAATATAACAAGTAAATCTTATGTAGAACTGGTTAACCTTTGGCTGATTAATACACAAGGTAGTCATGGTTATATCCGAGCTAGTTGTGTCCTCATCATCGTTCAAGAAGCCGGATCGATTTGTGTCGCGACTCCGTCCAAATCGTTGTTTATCAGAACCTTTTGTGAGCTCAAACAGATAATTTTGCAAGCCAAATTTTGGAATTCTGATTTCGCCAAACCCGCCGTAGGGGGGGGAAACGGATGTAAAATTTTTTCTCTTATCCGAAAAGTTAAAATTTGCCTGATTCCGAGTCCGTATGCAAAAGTTATGGCTGTTTGAAGTTTGGGCTTCCGGCTAGGTTTTCCAAAGGGGATATAACCTAGTCTTTTTGTGGTGGAATTGGAATATGGTGGCAGCGGAGTATGTAGGGTGTTCTGGTGATGCGTGGTGATCTGATGGATGTTTATGATGGCGGAACGGCTCTCAAAGGATGAACCCTAACACACGGTGAAAGGTGGCGGCTAGGGTTACAAAGGAAAAACACACGACTAGACTAAAACACGCACTAGACCAGCAACAAGAACTTAAACTAGGACTCAAACTCAACACTACGGACTCTGAAAAAGAATCATGAAAAGGCTAAACACGGTCTAGGTTAAGGTAACTAACGACTAAATTTTTTTTTGGCTTTTCTGTAGACTCTAGGATTATTGCGAAAACAAAAACTAATCTAGGGTAAAGAAACTGGGCGAACCTGACGGTGAACCTAGAGCTCTGATACCACTTGATGTGCACTAGAGTTCCCGACCTTCCGAAAGGTTCTGATAAACAACGATTTGGACGGAGTCATGACACAAATCGATCCGGCTTCTTGAACGATGATGAGGACACAACTAGCTCGGATATAACCATGACTACCTTGTGTATTAATCAGCCAAAGGTTAACCAGTTCTATATAAGATTTACTTGTTATATTTTTGAACATACGTTGCTACACTACACAATGAGTTTTGTTTGTTTTCGTTTGCAGAGGTACTTGCTTGGATGAAGGAAAAGAAGCCGAGCATAACGAATGCATGGAATATCAAAGAAGTTGATTGGGGACCAAACCAAGACCTTCTCCAAGTCGACTTCGGGTGCAATTCGGAGTCCAGGACCAGTCTGCACTAAAACGGCGCGCCCAGGTCGCATACGTGCTCGGATTGGGCATTCTTTATATGGATGGAAAGCTAAGAAGATAACCTTTCCAATGGTTCTGGTCCCATGTCCAAATTCGTTACGAGTCATCGGGAATTGACCGAACAAGTTGAC